>VYZW01065348.1:0-21984 GCA_013401315.1 Balaeniceps rex
GGGTTGTGGGGCTGGGGCATGAGGCTGAGGTGCGGAGCGTGGCTGTGGGGCAGGGCATGGGGGAACGGGTAGGGCCTGCAGGTGTGAGCTGGGCATTGAAAGGGGGGATGAGAACTAGGGGCTGTGGGGTAGCTGTGGGGCAGCAGCTAGGGTGAGGGGCCGTAGGAGCAAGGCAATGGCGGGTGTGGGGAGATGTGGGGCTGTTGGCAGCTGAGGTGAAGGCAGAGCCGTGGGGTCTGTGGGGTGGGTCAGGATTTTGCAGGGCTGGTCTAGAGCATGGGGTGGGATTGAAGGTGTTGGGCCAGGGGCTGGCCTGGAGCCGGGAATGGGGCTTTGGAGTTGGGTATGTGGCATGGGATGTGTGAGCTGATGGGAGCACGAGGCTGCAGGTGCTGGCACTGGCGGTTTAGGGTACAGTGGGAGCTTCTGTGGGTGGTAGTGGGTATGACTGGCCAGGGGGTGGCCATGGCTGGGTGGCAGACAAGGTGACAGTGAGAAGGGAGCTCCTGGCCTTGCTGAGATGCTGTGGGAGGTGACATGCACTGGCTTCGCTGGCCCCTGCTTCTGGGGCCCAGGCTCTGACTGCCCTCTCTGTGGTTTCTCCTCCTTTCCTGGCAGGGCTTGAGGTGTTTGGTTTCCTTGCATAATTTGTCTTTCTGCTTCGAGGAGCTATTTGGTGACTTTGTTACGTTAGGGAATTTGCAGCTTCAGGAATGTGGCTTTCTAAGGATGAGGCAGCACATTTGTGTTTCTAGGCAGTGGCTTCAGCGTGTTTTGGAAAGGAGTTGAGAAAGCAGAGAAGGGCTACGTAGGCTACTTTACACGGAGGGGTAGCTTACAGACCTTTCCCGAGACTGATGGATTGTGAACTGATCTGTGGTATCTGGGTGATGAGATGAGCTGGCCAAACGGGAAGATAACCTGGTGGTCCATGTAATGCAGAGTGAAGAAAATGCCACGGAAATTTGGATGAATTCACTAAACTATGTGACATTCAAGATGTTGCAAGAGTTGCACAAAGCCTCTGACATATTTGGGATAGAGGGGGAAAAAATAACCTTACAACTACTGTTGTCATCTGTGGTCATGTTACAGAAGTGCCCGCAGAAAGCTTTGTCTCTTCAAAGATGTACAAAGAGAAGAGCCGCCCCCACCCTCCTTGTCCCCCCCATTCTCGTCAGCCGTATGGCACTTGTGACAAACCTACCTTGACAAGTGAGGGAGCTGGCAAGTGTCCTTTGGCCCTTCTGACCTCGTATAGAGTCACACATCAGAAAGTATTAAATTGCATCACGTATCCTTGAGCGAAAGGGGAGGTTTTTTCTAACCTTGTGGCCAATGTGCAATTGTTGGAAGAAACGTGTCGAGCTTCTCCCATGTGTTGCTGAGCACTAAATTGAGTGTAACTTGGCAAGTGAAAGAAGGGCCTCGGTGCTGTCACAGGCAGCTCGGGCTGCACAGGTCAGTGGATGGCAGAAGGAGGCTGAACTCGTTTTTATTAAAAGATGGGGAGAGAAGGATACTGCTGTTACAGAAATCCATCACACGATTCCTGTGACTGCTGTGCTCACGTTTTGAGGGTGTGGGGGAGACAAGAATGGAAAGTGTGCGGAAGTGATGAATGTCTAGAGGAACACTGCATGAAAGGGGGGAAGAGGTGTCAGGAAAGGGGGCAGATTGATTCTGAGTAATAATGCAGCAAAGGGTAAATGCCTTGCTTCTGTTTAGCCTCTTGGACTACAGGAACACCAGAGTAGGAAGGCAGCCCCTCTTGGTAAGGGGAGTGCTGGGATTCAAGGTGCATAATTAACCTTGGGAACTTGCCGCTGCCAGATGTGGAGGCAGAATTTTCACAGGCTCGCCACTGTGCCTGCCGTACTGATGAGGCAGGTCCAATTATAGCTGCACGTGCACTTAAGCCGTGGCCTGCATGGCTCTGCCTGCGAGCAGGAGGCAGCGCTTGCAGGTTGCACTGTCGGGGCTGCCGTGGTCACTCCACGCGAGGCGAAGCTGGTCGCACCCCTGGGTCCCTGAGAACAAAGCGAGTTCTCTCGCCATAGCGAGCGAAGGGGCTGCTAACCACAGGGACCATCAATAGCCAGTTGTGGTTTGATCACTACACTTCCGCTCTTCCCCATTGGTTAGGAAACCAGCAGCTTTGTGTAGGTGCTGCTTTCGGTCTCTGAAAATGCAGAGAGGCAGAGTGCTTGGCTGTGGAGACGGTGTTTGTCTTGGACCTTCTCCATGGTGGTTCAGAGCCACGAGGGATTTTCGTGAGCTTGCAGAGCAGGATGTTGGGATGCTGGGTGTGCAGGGGCCATACAGAGCTCTCCCAGCAGCCCACTATTCTTTGTGCCGGTGCACAGCACCCTCTTGCTGTTGCACTGTTGTTCTTCTGCAAGAAATTTTGCCAGCACCTTACGGCTGTCACTCAAGGCACCCCCTGCTCAGTCCGTGCCTGTCGACTCTGCGACCTGCTGGGATCCTCTTCTTCCTCGCAGCTCCCCTTAGCTGTTCTGTTCCTCCATCCAGGCTCACTCTCCCTGCTGTGCCAAGTGGGACTGGGAGCTCTATCTCTGGAGCCGGGGCTGTCTGCTGTCAAAAACCACTGTCATCCCTTCTCCCATCCCCAGAGACCCCCTCTCTGATGAACAGTGTGACTTAATACTGGAATTAACTGCTTAGGAAGAGCCAGTAAATGCTTGCAACAGCAGGAAACACTAGCTGAGACAAGGCCTGGGAAAGCCCCGAGTGAAACCCTGTAGGCCTCTGAGGGGGTGGGTGCCCTGTCAGTCGTGTAGGCAAGACTTCAGCAGGGCAGAGGGATGAACAGGGCCCTCCGGAGTGCCCAGAAGCGCTCCTGGGCAAAGACAGTGAGGCTCGGTGACTAGAAGGTGCTTTTTTTTTTTTTTTTTGTGGAGAAAAGCTGTTTTGTCCAGGTGCAGAGTGAGGGGTGCTGCTTCTTTCCCAGCAGTGTCCCTTACCACCTAAGCTACAGGTTAGAGGGCTGAAGGTAAGGCAGTCCCTTGCCTCCCACCCCATGTCTGACCACAGGGCACGCACAGAGCTTTCGTACTGGGAAGGTGTCACGTTGGCAGTGGGTGCCAGGAGTGGAGAACCTGCCCTTCTGCCAAGGCTCTTGTAGGATGCAGCAGGTCCTTACCAAAGCCTCCCGAGGAGTGACTCTTCCCGAGTTGAGTTGCAAGAATATTGAGGCAGGAGGTGAGGCAACCTGGCAGGGTATCTGAGTCAGAGCTGGAAATAGACTCCAGGAGTCCTGACGCTTCATCTTCCTCTGACCACAAAGCTGCCTTTCTCCCTGCCCTCCATCTTGGAGGGATTTTGTGCAGGTCTTGCTCAGCATAGCATGGAGCTGGGTGATCACTAGTGTCTGGGCTCTTTGCTCAGCCAGTTCTCCCTTGGGAAGCACCTGGGGAGCTGCCCTCTGTCTCCTCCTGGCATGCTCACATTAGAGAAGCGTTTTTTGGCATCTCAGTGAAGCGGAGCACAGCAAGGCTGCTTCTCTCAGGAGCCACGCATTGGTCATGGTTGCAGACAGGCTGCGTGGAGAGAGTAGAGGCGAAGTGTGGGCAAGTTCACCGCTTGCTGCCTGCTCTCAGCTCTGATCCAGTCGAGACAGCTCTCGGTCCCAGACGTGTTCACAGGCAGGGCTGGAGGCAGCTCCACCAGCTGACTGCACATGGCTCCTTTGGTGCTTAGCGAGGTGCTGGCAGCCCACCAGCCTTTCCCACCGTGGTGCCGGGGCCCCTCCCAGCATCTGTCTGCAGCACCGTGCCTGACTGATGGTCTGGGTGTCTCTTTGGTTCACTCTCTTTACCTTCTTTCTCCAGGGGTGAAAGATGGAAGCTGGACTGTGCTGCAGCTTGTGGAAGCCCTGGGGTAAGAAAAGCCTTATACATGTTATACATCGTGTAAGGGCCTTGCAGGGGAGATTCCCGCAAGGAGGGACAGCGAGAAGGAGAAGTGTGCATGCTCATCCAGGATGAGCTAGCTTCAGCGCTGGTAGACACACCACAGCACACAGGCCTGCAAGGATGTTGTCTGCTCACAGCACAGGGCCTGAGCGGTGCTTTGTCCTCTGAGGACTTGGGAGCTGTTTGGGAAAGAGCAAGGCCGGAGCAGCTCTTGATGCTGTCCCAGGACTGAGGAGAGGTGTTGTGGCAGGCGGCCAGCCGCAGGGCACCTCTCAGTTGGGACCGTCCCCAGCAGGAGCTGCCTGGGCACACATCTGCGCATCACCATGTCACAAGTTGTCTGGCATTCAGCTTTTGCTTCTGTCTCTGAGCTGTCATGACCTGGGACTCAGGGAGGCTCGTTTCTCCCAAGATGGGGGCTGGGTTTGCCTTGTTGTAAGAGGCTTTGCCCTTTTTTGGCCCTTGTGATCCTGGGAGCCTGAGTTTCAGGTGCAGAGCATGGTGCAAGAGCAATTTCTTTGGTCCGACTTGAGAACTTGGATTTATTGCTGCATGGCTTTAGGGCTGGGTGCATGTGTGCAGCATAGTCAGGGGAAGAGGAGTCTGCTCCCACCCTGCCAGCAAGGCAGGCAGGACTGGGCCACCACCTCCCTGCCCAGAGAGTGGCACCTCTTTGTTTTTATAATGTGTCTGCTTAGGATGTGCTTCCTGCTTGGGTGTCCCTGCTCACAACAGGCCTCTTGGGCTTTCTCCCCACTTGGGCTAGGTCTTGCCTGGAGAACACAGATCCGCGGTTGCGAGGGCGAGGCATTCAGCTGCTGTCACAAGTCCTGCTCCAGTGTTATTCCCTGCTCCAGGAGAAGGAAGGTAAGGGCTGCTCTGGGCCCTTGAGTGGCTGCCAGCAGGTTGGGGACAAAGCCTGTGCCACTCAAGTGTCTGTCCTGCAGTTGGCAAAGGGATTGATTTAGCACCGTGACAACTTTGTACATGTCTCTCAAGAGTCAAAGTTCAAGAAGGGCACGCGGCCTCACACTGCAGCCTTTTTGCCAACCTCACCACACAATTCGGGTCACTGCCTGAACACGCCAAAGCCCTGGCGCTGCAGCTGGTGCCCCTGGCAGTATGTGGGTGTTGCACACCCAGGTGTGTGTGCTCAGCGCCACGTGGGACGCCTTGGGGACACATCTGCATGTCAAAATCCTGTGGTGGTGATTCAGTGCAGGAAAACCATCCTTCACAAAGCAAGTTACGCCGCAGCCCTGCGGCCTGCCCCGGTTAACTCTGGGGGAATCCTGGGGCCTGGGGAGGAGGCGAGATCAGCATAAGGGTGAGAGTGGAGTGGAGGACCAGAGTGGGGAGAGGAAGATGCCCCATTTGAGGAGGCAAGGAGAAGGTTTGGCTGTGTTAAATGCCCCATAGCAACTGGCTGGCAGCAGGGGAAGCCAGTAAGTGCTGCCAAACTTTCACTTGGACTGGGGGCCTTGCTGATGGGTAGCAGCAGGCTGGCAAGGCAGGGGGCCCCAGCTAGTAAGTGAGGTGGAGGAAGGGAAGGATGGAAGTAAAAGGTGCTTAGTCCTTGGCATTAGGCTCTCTAAGTTTCAGACTGGTGCCAGGCAGGGCCAAGAGCAGCTGTGCAGAGAGAGTACGGACAGACTAGCTACTGGTGTAACTGGAGCCAGGTGTGATGACTGTGATACAGGGACTGGGGTGCTCCAGAGGGACAGCTGGGGGTGGGGAGGTTCAGTGGGGAGGCCTGGCAGAGTCAGGGCAGCTGGGTGAGGGTAGCAAGCTGGGTTGGAGCCAAGTCACCAGGAGCTCTGGAGGAGGGTGGGCAGAGCCAGCTTCCCGGGAGGGCACAGGCAGCTGCTGTGACACCCCCAGCTGGCCCTGTCTCCCTTCCTGTCTCTCGTCATGCAGTTCATTTCTCAAGCGCTGCGTCAGGCTGCCTCCTGGGGGGGTGAGTTTCTGCAGCAGCTGTGGGCGCAGGATGCTGCTAGCCGGCTCTTCCAGTCTGCTTCCTGCTGCCACTCCCCAGCGCGGGTGTGCAGGCGCCCGTGGCTGTGACTCAGGGGCCGGGAACGTGTTGTGGAGCCAACGCAGGGAAGCCGGAGCTCCTGCTCCAGCTCTGCGCCCCACCCCATGACAACCTCCAGCCTCGGCTGAGCAGGCGTCTGCCGCTTCACTGCTGGTGTCTGCACCCACGTGTCTGGACAGGCCAGGGCAAATGCCTCTTGGGTAGCTTCTTGCAGCAGCCAGAGGTGGGTGCTGCCCCACTGCGGTCAGATGTGGGTTGCTCACAGGGGGAGGGCGAAGGCGTTGGAGCCAGATGGGTGCACCCAACAGTGGCAGTTAATCCCATTCACCAGTGCAAGACATGGTTGCTGTTCATCGGGCTGCTGCTTTTGGCAGAGCTGGGGCCAGTGCCCAGCATCTGCATTTCCCGGGACTAACGCATGTTGGTGTCTGTTTCTGACAGTGCTGCATCTGGTCCTGTTCTATGAGAATCGGCTGCAAGATCATCACCTCGTGATCCCCTCGGTGCTCCAGGGACTCCGAGCGCTGGTGAGCTCGCGCCCCCCAACCCACAGCGCTCCCCAGCCCACAGGTGCCGGGGAGGTGCAACACCTGGGTACATGTTGGAGCAGCACGTTGAGCAGGGCCTGGCTGAGCTGTCAGCTCCTGCCCAGTGGCATTGCTCTGTCTCCTCAGCGCTCCTGCTGTGCCCCTTGCAGAGGGGCAGGGGAGAGGAGACTGCCTTGATTTCCTGCCCCATGCTGGTATTGGGGCAAGGATTCCCTGGTCACCCTGGGGAGCAGCATAGGTGATAGGTATCCTGTCCTGTCGTGTGGGGGGTGGTGAGCTCTCCCTAGGGTAGGAGAGGATCCTGCAGGTGGCTGATGTACAGAAGGAGGAGCTCTGTTTTATGTCTGCCATCATGGTTTTCTCTTCTCGCTTTTCTCTTTTCCTGTCCCCAGAGCATGTGTGAGGTGCTGTCCCCGGGGCTAGCGGTTTCTGTGCTCAAAGCTATCTTCCAGGAGGTACACGTGCAGGTGAGCAATGTGATTTCCCATCCTCCTGTCCCCACTCTACGGGTGTCTGGGGATGGCCTGCCTGCCCTGAGGACTGAGTGCATTCAGTAGCAGTGCAGTGTAGCACATCCTTCAGCAGCAGTGCAGTGGTCCTGTGGAGCTTAGAGACAGCGTGTCTCACTGCGGAGCAAGAGGCAGGCAACAGCTGATGAGCCTGTTTGGCCCTTGTCCTCTCTTCTCTCAGCTCCGAGGGAGTTATTTCCTTTGCTCTGTTCTCCAGGCTGTGTTTAAGTGCTCCCAGCCCCAAAATTCTCCTCCAATTTAGGATTGTTTATGCTGGCAGGGCCTTGGGCAGCATGTGTGGCCCTGGTGTGACTGTGATGGTGCATTCAAGCAGTGAGGGACACAGTCATGTTCAGGTGCCATTGCATAGGCATGTGCACATTTTGCATGTGGTAAATGGGATCTGTGTGCCAGGAAGCGGCAGCTGAGCTGCTGGGAGTCCTGCCCTCTTCTCAAGGGCATGCACTGCCCCTTGGGTGGTGGGTAGTAGTGCTGCCATGTGTGGAGGCTTGTTTTGATCGCTCTGCTCCTCCCTCCAGTCCCTGCTGCAGCTGGACCGCCACACAGTCTACAGCATCATCACCAACTTCATGGGCACCAGGGAGGAAGGTGAGGGGGCAGATGCCAGAACCACTCTGGGGTTGTTCAGGCTGGGAAAATGGCTCGCTTTCGCCTTCTCCGAGGGCTCTGTGGCTCTGCCTGGGGAGAGCTGGAAGGGCTGTGGGGCTGGAGAAGCTGAGCTGGTTTCATGCTGTGTTGGTGAGGTCTGGTGTCCTGCACCTGCTCACACTCCTTCTTTCTGCAGAGCTGAAGGGCCTCGGTGCCGACTTCACCTTCGGCTTTATCCAGGTGATGGACGGGGAGAAGGATCCCCGCAACCTGCTGGTGGCCTTCCAGATCGTGCATGATCTCATTACCAAGAACTACGCCCTGGGTGAGCCTGTGCCTGCTGTGCAGAGCTGATTGGGGAACATGTTGCTTTTCTCTGAGCTGTTGGAGGGATGGCCCTTGGGTCTGACCAGGGCTGAGGCTGTCCCTGACATGCTGTGGGAGCTGCAGAGCCAGCCTGTCATGGATGCTAGGCATGGCAACTGTGCTTCTTTTGCCCAGCATCTCTGCTCACTCCCTCTCTTCTCTCCCTGCAGGTCCCTTCGTGGAGGAGCTGTTCGAAGTGACGTCCTGCTACTTCCCCATTGATTTTACTCCAGTGAGTGAGTCTGCCCCGTGCCATAGTCTATTCCTTCTGGTGTTTTCTCAGGGGGTCGTGTCCCCTCCAGGGAATGGGAGGAGAGTGTGGGCAAGAGTCTTGGCTGGGCAGTGTTGAGCTGCGAGCTGTGGTACCCAGGCTGACAGGCTGGTGCCAAGCTGGCTGCAGTGACTGGCATTGCTGCTGCCTTGCTGGGGATGAGGTGATGCAGCCTCGGCTGATGGCTGGGTTGGGAGGCTTCCTGACTGGTGACCTGCTCTCTGTGCTTCCCTTCCAGCCCCCCAATGACCCTCATGGCATCCAGAGAGAAGATCTGATCCTGAGCCTCCGGGCCGTACTGGCCTCCACGCCCCAATTTGCTGAGGTAGGAAGCTCCTACGTGGTTCTTGAGCACCCCACTGTTCCCTGAGCACAGACTGCATTTCATAGCACTGCAGCTCCCACTGTGGCTCCGTGGGACGGGAACAACTGGGACCAGGAGCCTGCACTAGGGCAGCCCTGTCTCCTGCTGGGGCTGGGCATGGGGAGGGTGCCGATGCTGACACCCTGGGAAGGGGCTGCCTGTTGCAGGTATCCCTCCACCTCTGCTCTCCTGACAGCGGCTGAGCTTGCAGCCCTGCAGGGCCATGGACAAGGTGGTGCAAAGGTGGGCTGAGTCTAAGTGCCTCTCTCTGCAGTTCCTGCTCCCTCTGCTCATTGAGAAGATGGACTCAGACCTGCAAAGTGCCAAACTTGACTCCCTGCAGACTCTGGTAAGGAGGGATCCCCTACTCCCTTCAGCCCACAGCTGGCCTGTGGGAGCAGCAGCCAGCCACCTCTGAGCCCTTCTCCCTGCCAGCCAGAGCCTCTCCCTTACAGAGCCACAATTTCCAGAGTCCTAGTTTGGCCTGCATCACTCTTTCCTCTTTTTCTCTCCCTTGAGTGGTTCATGCAGTTCAGCATGAGCCTGCCAGGATGGGCAGTGTCCCTGCACTGTGTCCTCCCGGTACTGGCTTCTCTCTGATGCTTTCTCCTGGCTTCCTCTTGCAGACTGCTTGCTGTGCCATCTACGGGCAGAAGGAGCTGCAGGAATTCCTCCCCAGCCTCTGGTCATCCCTGCGCAGGGAAGTGAGTACCACAGGGCCCCTTACAAATGCCCCACCACAGCTGGGCTCCTGCTGAGCAGGAGTTCACAGCCAGACCAGGTGGACCCCATATCTCCCAGCAGCCCCCACCTTGGACAGCCCCAGCTGGAAAGTGGGGGGACAGGCCAGCCCTATCAGCATGTCCCTGGGGCTTGGATGTGCCACACTGCATGTTCAAAGCATGTGGGAAGTGAGGCGGGAGCCTGAGCCCTTCAGCCCACATTGGGAGCATGAAGCCTGCGGTCGGGGTCAGCACAGAGTTTGGCTCATCCTACGGCCTCTCCTGCAGGTGTTCCAGACAGCAAGCGAGAAGGTCGAGGCAGAGTGCCTGGCCGCGCTGCACGCCCTCTCTGCCTGCCTCTCCCGCTCCGTGCTCAGCTCTGACACTGAGGATCTGCTGGATTCCTTCCTCAGCAGCATCCTGCAAGGTAGCTAGCAGAGACCTCCCCCGCCCTGAGCAGCCAGGCCTGCAAGCATCCTCCTAGCTAGAGATCTGCCCTCCTGTTCTCTTTGAAGCCTCTTTCTTCTCTTTTTAGCTCTCACAGCCACTGTTGGTTTCTCCAAGGGAATTGGCTGCAGGAAGAGAGAAGGGGGCACAGTAGGAAATGCCTATTGGATTGAGTTGCTTTCCTCTCTGCTGGGATTGGGGCGTCCAAGGCTGTGCTGTGCGCTTGGAGCTGGGTGAAGCAGCTCTCTTAGGGAGGCTGTGTGGCAGCTCAGAGCTGCGCCCTGGTGGCACGTCCCAGCCCAGATATCAGCTGCATCCGTGCATGCGAGGCAGAGGAGCTCTGCTGGTGCAGCTGACGCCCAGCCTATCTCAGATTGCAGGCACCATCTGTGCGAGCCTGACATGAAGCTGGTGTGGCCAAGTGCCAAACTCCTGCAGGCAGCAGCGGGTGCCTCCCTCCGTGCCTACCACCACGTCACCCGCAGCGTCCTGCCCCTGCTGCTGGAACAGTACACCAAGCACCCACAGGTGAGGGGCACCCCGGGCTCTGCGGTCACAGGCAGCAGGGCTGAGTGCACGCGCTGGCTCTGCAGGGCTTGGTGGGAGGAGGGTGTCAAAGTGGATGTCCTTCCCTGGCTGCGGGTGGGGACCCCGTGGGCACCCTCTGGCCTTGCAGTGCTGGGCTGAGGCGTAGCTGTGTCCCAGCAGTGACGGTGATCTGGGTTACACCTTTGTGTCCCTGCAGAGCAGCCAGAGGAGGACAATCTTGGAAATGCTGCTGGGCTTCCTGGAGCTGCAGCAGAAGTGGGGACATGTGGAAGAAGGTGAGGCTGACTGGTCCCTCTGGAGGCACCCGTGTCCCAGGGGGCTGCTGGCTCTGAGCTCACCTTCCCGTATGCTGACAGAGCAGGAAAGCTCACTGACCTGGGCGGCTGCACGTGCAACCCCCTGCCATGTCCCAGGGTGGGTTGGGTGTCAACCAGCAGGACTGCAGAAAGGGTCTGTCAGGTGCCATGGTGGTGGCTGTGTGGTGACAGCCACACACAGACAATGACTCCATGTCTCTCTCTCCAGATGAGAGCGCTCTACTGTCGCTCCAAGCCCCGTTTTGCTCCGTTGTGTTCTCAGCGCTGACGGATCCCAGTGTGCAGCTGCAGCTGGTCGGGATCAGGGCATTGACTGTCCTGGGGTCCCTGCAAGGTTGGTGCCTCATTTCCCTTGGGGAGGCAGAGGGAGGTGTCATCCTGTTCTGGGAGACACGGTGCCACATGGCTGCTGGGACATCCTTGCCTGCTGCCTGTGCTGCCTGTAGGTGCACAGGAGCAGTTGGCAGCACTTCCTACCCCGGCCATGAGCTCCAGGGACTCTTGGTCTCTCTCTTGGCTGTTTGTGCTGGGCACTTTGCATCTCTGGTGTTTGGCATGCTGCTGTGTGGCTGCTAGCCTGGACGAGGGGGAAGGGTGCTGGCCAGAACACTGGCATCTTTAGCTTTGGCCGAGGGCAGGATTTCTCTACGGCTCTTGTTGCAGGCTTCCTGTCTCCCTCTGACCTGGAGCTGGTTGTGGATCACCTCATCCGTCTCTCTCTGCGTGAGGAGGATTCCCAGAGCAGGTGAGGGGCAGGCTGGCGCCACTACGGACACCCACACTCTAGGAAGAGGAACAAAGCCTGGATTTGCTGCAGAGAGGGGCTGTAGTCTGGGAGAAGGCACAGGAACTGTCTGAACTAAAAGACCTTGTGGGTGTAAGAGCAAAGGGATAAACCAGGTGATTTCTGGGCTGGAAATTAGAGTCTGGGCCTGTCAAAGTAGGGTGCCAGTAGGATGGAAAAGGCAGATTGCTGAGAAATGGGTTTCTGGAGGCATCTTCTGGCCCAGATCTTTGCAGCTGGTGTACAACCAGCCCAGGATTTGCAGTGCTCACATCACCCCTCCTGCTTTCTTCCCCTCTGGCAGCGAAGCAGCAATGGAGGCAGCTGGATCTCTGGCCCCCATCTACCCAAAGGTTTTCTCTGGACGCATGGTACCCAGGCTTGAAGAGGAGCTGCAGTCAGGTAGGGCTGGTGGCCTTGGGAAGGGAGCGACGTCTGGTTTTGGGGTGAAGCCTGTCCCATCCCTGTTTGGCCCCTATCAGACAAGCAGGGTTGTGCCACATGGCGTAGGTTGGTGTCTCTCCTTGGGGGATTCCCAGCACAGGCACTGTGGTGCTGGCACAGGGAAGGCCATGCCTGGTGCTGGCAAACAGCCTGTGCGTCAGGGATCACCCTTGCAGTGAGGAGCTGCCCAGCCACAGAGCAGGCAGAGTGCCTTGGGCCTGGCACGGGCTAGTTCTGCTCTGCTGCTTCACCCCATTACCCTGGCAGGGTCTGAGCCCTGAATGCCCTTGGGTGAGGGGCACATGGGGTCACGCCAACACCCCTCTGAGGTGTGCTTCCTCTTCAGAGCGGGAGGAGGAGAGCTCCTGCGACCACCGCTCCCTGCGGCAGCGCTGCCTGCAGGCCCTGGCAGCCGTGTCCATCCACACCAGCATTGTGAGGGAGACCGTCCCTGTCCTGCTGCAGCATCTCCGGAAGGTGCAGAAAGGTAATGCAGCCCACGACGGGCAGCTCCGCGGAGCACGTCTGGGCAGGAGCTGCCTCTGTTACCAGGGATGGCTGGGAGAGAGCGGGGCTGGCAGTGGGGCGAGGAGCCCAGGGCTGGGCTGTGAATCTCACTGGTGGAGGGGGAGTAGATCAGCGGGGTGGGTGATGCAGCTGTTTGATGTGACGATGACTGTGCCCTGCAGGGAGCGAGGCCGGGAGCGCCCAGGACATGGTCTCTGTGTGTCAGAGCCTGCACCGTGTGGCCCTGCAGTGCCAACAGGACGCGGAGGGCTGCTGGTACTACCACCAGACAGTGGTGCCCTGCCTGCTGGCCATGGCTGTGCAGGCTGCCATGCAGGGTAGGTGCGAGGCTGGAGCGGGAGAGGGGAGGGCAGGCGGTTCCCCGGGCTCTCTGGGGACCCTGATCCTGCAGCCAGCGCTGCTGCTGCCGCCTTCCGGCAACCGCGAGCATTGCGGGCCCCGGTGACCGCTGCCAGGGGCAGAGCAGCCCTGCCCCAGGGCGGGTGTGGGTCTGGGGGCTGTGCCTGCCTCCTCCCTCTGGGCAGTGGGCTCCAGCGTGTCCCTTTCCTCCCACTGCCTGCAGAGAGCACCCACCCGCTGCTGGGCAAGGCACTGCTGGAGGAAGAGGTGCTGGCTGCCATGGTCCCTGTCATCAGTGCTGCCACCACTCACCTGAGCCCCGAGTGAGTGATGCTGGGGTGGGACGCTGGGCACCCCATCGCGGGGAGGGGGCAGGCTGCGGCCCCCGCTGCTGTCTGTACAGGGAGACCCTGCGCCTCCTGGGAGGAACCCAGGAGCTCTCCGATGACCCTCCCAGAGCAGCACATTGCGATATCTCCTTTCTCCTAGGCTGGCTGCCCAGAGCGTGTCTCACGTGGTGCCGCTCTTCCTGGATGGAGAAGTCTCCTTCCTGCCCCAGAACAGTTTTCCCTGTTCCTTCCAGCCCTTCGAGGTGTGTTGGGTGCTTGGGGCTGGGGTGCTGGAACAGGGGCAGAGAATGCCGATGTCAGCACAGGCTGGCAGCAAGGGCCGTGATGACATGGGCGCTGTTCTTCCTCTGCAGGATGGGGAGTGCTTGGAGGCTCAGAGACGCCTGGTCATCCTCCTCATGGCCTTTGTCTGCTCCTTGCCCCGCAACGTAAGTTGGTGGGGAGCAGGGTGGAGAAGGGGTCCTGACTGATCGCCCTCCTGCCCGGGTCCACAGCAAGCTCCACGGGCAGAAGAAGGGAGCAGCTGCAGCCCTGGTCTGTAACAGGCTCCCTGTCTCTTACAGGTGGCAATTCCTCAGCAGGAACGGCTGCTCCGGGAGCTGCTGGCGCTGAGCTGCTCCTGCAACTGCCCCTTCACAGCCACCACAGCTGCCAAGTGCTTTGCGGGGCTGGTGAACAAGCACCCAGCGGGTAAGGGTGCTGGGCAGGACGCCGTGGGTCTCTGCCCATTGCTGGCAGGTGACTGGCTCAGCCTGTCCCTTCTGTATCTCCAGGGCAGCAGCTGGATGAGATCCTGCAGCTTGCAGTGAACAGGATGGAGCCCGGCCTTGCAGAGGGGCCCCGCCGAACGCAGGCGCTCACCCTGCTGCTCTGGGTAAGGCCTGCCCTGGATGCGGGAGGGGGGAGAGCTGTGGGGGCCAGCCCAGCGCTGACTCTGCTCTGCCTGCACAGGTGACCAAAGCCCTGGTGCTGCGCTACCACCCACTGAGCTCCCGCCTGACGGACAAGGTAGGCAGCGGCAGGGCTGGGTGATGTCTGAGGAGCCTGCCCGCTCCCCCCACGGCCAGCTGGGAACCCCCAGCAGCAGGGCCCCCTGTCTCAGGGCTCTCTCCCTCACAGCTGCTGGGCCTGCTGGGCGATGCGGAGCTGGGCCCCGCTGCAGCCGACGGCTTCTCCCTGCTCATGGCCGAGTCCCCGGATGTGCTGCACAAGGGTTGCCATGCCGACGTGCGCATCATGTTCCGCCAGCGCTTCTTCACTGACAACGTCCCCAAGCTGGTGCAGGGCTTCCACAGGGCTGGCCCCGGTGAGTGGCCACCCCGTGACCCCTTACACAGGGGACCTGAGCTGGCGTCCTCTCCTTCCCCTGGCTGCCTGTAACCATCTCTGTTCTCCACAGATGTGAAGGCCAATTATCTGAAGGGCCTGTCCCATGTGCTCAACCACCTCCCCAAGCCCGTGCTGGTGACAGAGCTGCCCACGGTGAGAGCTGGCCTTGGCGGGGGGAAATGTGGCAGCGCAGGGTGCACAGCTGGGAGTTACTCATGTCTCCTGTGTCCTCCCCACCTGCAGCTGCTTTCCCTCCTGCTTGAGGCTTTGTCCTGCTCGGACCGCGTGGTGCAGCTCTCCACGCTGAGCTGCCTCCAGCCGCTGCTGCTCGAAGCTCCCCAGATCATGAGCCTGCACGTCGACACACTGGTCACCAAGTTCCTCAGCCTCACCTCCAGCCCCACCATGGTGCGTGTGCCCCCTCCTTCCCCACCATGCCCCCCTCCTCCACCCCTGCCCCTCCCGCTGCCCTCACCCCTGTCTGTCTGTTCCAGGCTGTCCGCATCGCTGCCCTGCGCTGTGCCCACGCACTTACCAGCCTGCCCACAACAGTAGTAAGTGCTCCTGCAGCGGCGGGCTGCCCGCTCCTGCATGGAGAGGGGCAAGGGGGTCCCAAACCTCCTCCTGGGGGGCAGCTAGCACCCGCCTCTCTCACTAAGAGCCCTTTCTGTCCTACAGCTGCTCCCGTACAAAGCCCGAGTTATCCGGGCACTGGCCAAGCCTTTGGATGACAAGAAGAGGCTGGTGCGGAAGGAGGCGGTGGCAGCACGGGGGGAATGGTGAGTGCGCGTGGCTGGAGCTGCTGGGGCACTGGCGTGTTGGGGATATGGCTGATGGCACCATCTCTGTCCCCACAGGTTCCTGCTGGGGAGCCCAGGCAGGTGAGCGCCCTGCGTCCCCTCCCTGTGCTGACCGACAATCTGACCGGGCCCCTGCTAACCCGCCAAGCCATCCAACTGATGCCACGGACCCTCGGAGCCCAGTACTGCCCCGAGTGCCGGGGCTGGAGCGTGGGGGCCGGCAGACAGCACCCCTTGCTGCAGCACCTTCCTGGCACCCCCGCCCTCTTCCAGCACCCGCTGGAGGGAAGGAGCTGTGCCCCTCGCAGCTTGCCAGCCTCTGCTGCAGCTAAGGGACAGTGACGGACAGACTCGCCACCTGTGGGTGGAGAGGGCAGGCCAGTGCACACGCGTACGGTGTACGGCAACCTGTGTGCCAGAGAAATAAATATATCTGTTTTGGTAATGCTGCAGGGGTCTCCATGCAGCCCACGCTGGGACCCCAGTGCCCTTCCATATGTTGAGTAGCTAAAGGTGCTGCTGGTTAAAGGCCCTTACGCCTCTTTCCACATTGGGGAATCATGGGGGTCCCTCTCCTTGTCTGTCCCCAGAAGTCCCCACAGAAGAGCCAGGCTTCCTTAAAAAAAAAATATTTATTGGATGGTCTTAAAAAGGCTCTCTGGGGAGTGCGTGGGGGGGCAGGGGTGCCATCCTCTGCACCCAGCCCTGCTGGAAAGCTGAGCTGGGCCATGTGCTGGGCTGTGCCTGTGCTAGCGAGGGCAGCACATTCAGCTAGAGCGGGGAGCAGCAGCTCTGCTGCCTTTCCCCGGGGCTGCCTGCAGCCCCCAAGGAGCCAAGAGAGTGGGCGTCCCGGCAACGTCTGAACAGTTTCCCGTGGCTCTGGCTTTGGTCGGCGATCCGTGCCAGCCACCTGCCTTGGTACTTGGGCCAAAGGCAGCCACGGTGGCAGAGTGGGTCCCTCATGTGCTCCCCTGCCTGCGGGGAGGGATGTCTGCAGCACCCAGGCCTCAGATGGCCAGGAGCGGTGCATGCTGCTTGGTCACGCAGGGAGGCAGGTCCCAGCTCAGGCCCGTCCCGTGGGGCAGGTGAGGAGAGGGCAGCAGGACACGGGTGAGCCAGTGCCTGTGGGGGAGAGGAGTGAGGCCGCAGCAAAAAGCTGAAGTCTCGGTGCTTCTCAGCTCTGCAGAGCCGAGCCAGGGCCGTCGGCACCAGTGAGGGGTGCAAGCCTATGTCCCTGAGCTGCCACAGTGGCCGAGCTCCTCAGCCAGCACTCTCTTGGTAAAGGGGTGCTGGGTAGGACAGAGCTTGCTACTGGGCAGGGCTGAGGAGCCACAATGCAGCTGATGCCCAGGTCCTCCGTGCCTTGCAAAGCCCGGAGCAGAGCACAGCATGGGATGCCTGCTGTCCTGCTCTGCCCCAGCTCCACAAGGAGAGCCCCAGTGTCCCAGCACCCCCACGTGCAGCTGAGTCACCACCTTCCTGGGCAGGGGCTTTACCTTGGCACGTCCACACCCAGGAACACCTTCCAGTTATCCCAGCTGCCGTAACTGTAGGGGTTCCTGAAGACCTGCAGGCCGGGGAGATGCACATCACGTCTGGCTCTGCCCCAGCCAGCCCTCCCGCTTCATGGGCTTGTGCTCACCTTGCCTTTCTTCTGCAGTCTCTGCCTCTCCTTCTTGTTGATGTGCCGCTCGATGCTGGTTTCCCCACGGGTGATGAGGGCAGCGTGCCACAGCGTGAGGGCACCCAGGGCCAACGCAACTGAGCTGGGGACAGCAAGGACAGCGGGTTGCACACAGGTGTTCCTTCCCTGGTGCCGCAGCTGTGGGGGGCTGAGGCTGCCTCCCCGCACCCACGGCTGCGTAGGTAGGTGGGCTCATCTAAACCCCTGTGACAGAGCGCCCAAATCTCTCCAAGAGCTGGCAGGGCAGGGACGTCTGTGCTAGAGCAAGCCAGCCCTGGGGAGGTAGAGGGTGAGCAATGTCACGGGGCAGGGGGCTGCACACTGCTTCTGCCAGCACCCTCCCTCCCAACCCCTGGGCCCCGTTACCTGCACAGGACCCAGAGGTAGACCACGCTCTTGTGGAAAGCTCGTTGGTGGAAGGAGAAGGTGGGTGGCGGGGTCTGGTAGTACGTCTGAAAAAGGACCAGAGGGGGACGGGATTACCCAAGCTGCTTTATAGCTTGAAGCCAGGCAGGGGAACTGCTGCAGCCCTTACTGATGCAGAGCTCGGACAGCTAGAAAGGACTGTGGCTGGAACTAACACAACAGCCAGTGTGATGGGGAGGCAGCCTGAGACAGCCACGAAACAGACAGACACCTGAGAGCCAGCACAGGGGTGAGCAGCAGTGGGCTGGAGGTAAGGGGGCAGGGAGCAGCCATGGTCAGCACACCACACCATGGCACAGCTGATGCTCAGGGCGAGATGTGTACGCACCGCTGCAGCTTCACCAGGAGAGCAGGGCCTGAGCAGCACATGCCAAGCAGCTGCGACCAGCTAAAGCCCCTGGAAGCTGGGTGCGCAGGGAAGCAGACCCCAGGCTGCTGGAGGCAGTGCCCATGGCAGAGCTGCCCGGCCAGCCCCAGCTCTCTGACACACGAGCATGGGGGCTGGTTCTGGCTGGAGGCTGCACCTTGAGAGCAGGGCCCCAAACAGGACCCAGCCTGCAGGGCAGCTCTGCCCCACGCTGCCTGGAGCAGCTGGGGGGCAGGGATGTCCCACCTGGTTGGCAGCCACCTGCAGTCTCTCCTTCTCAAGCAGTTTCATTCTCTAGGGGGATGGAAAACAGGGCACCGGTTACGTGTCTCAGAGGAGGGGCCCTTCCCCCTCACCCTCCCACAGGACCAGGGCAGCTGCGGGGCCTCGCAGGAGAAGGGAGAGGGGAAGCAAAGTCACTACACGGCCGGGCCTGGCCCAGCCTTGTTCTGCAAGCTCAGCCTGGGGAGCCCAGGCAGCCTCTGTGCACGGCAGGCCAAGGGCCGGGCCCTGCCTGCTCACCTCGATGGCCGCGTAGGCATCCCGGAACATCTCCCAGCCGCTGATGCTGCAGTAGATGCAGCCCATGGTCATGAACAGGCAGAAGGAGAAGAAGTAGCGGTGGTTGTAGTGTCCCACGCAGTTGTTTAGCCAGGCTGCCTCTGGGGTTAAAGGTGTGTAACAGTGACAGGCCCCAGGTCCAAACCCACCCCAGGGACCAGGGTGGTTCTTCTGGGCCCGGCTCCCAGCACCCTTCCCTGTGCTGGCTGACTCGGGAGCGGAGTAGGGCAGGGAGAGAAGAGGGAAGCAGGGCCGGCTCCCCCCAGGAGAGTGCCGCGGGTTAGTACTGCAGAAGGATACGGCAGTGGTGGTCCATCTTCAGCACGCACCTGGGAGGGAGGAGAGCAGCGCCAGTGTCAGTGCCAGCGCAAGCACCATGTTTGGGAGGGGGCAGGCAGCCCCCCCAGCCCTGCACGCTGTGCTATAGACGAGGCAAGAAGCAAGCAGAGCAGAGGGGAAGGGGCCCCAGTCTCGCAGCATGGCAGGGGGCAACAAGAGGGGTCCTGGAGGCTGCCCCAAGTGCTGCGGTGGGCAGAGGGAGGGAGCCCTACCTGTTGCAGATGCTGCAGTGGTGGGTGCGAGCCGGCTTGGGGGCAATGCATTTCCTGCAGATGGAGACGCCGGTGAGATTGTCCTTGGCCTGTGCACAGGTCAGAAGAGATTTGTGCACCCAAGCCCTGCACCCGTCCCCTGCTCCCCATGCTCCTCACCTCCCCTGTGACCCCCCCACCTCCCCTCCCCACACTGCCCAGCCTAGCTGGCCCGATCTGGAGGAGGCCTCCTGCAATGACGCCAGCAGGCTGGTTTATCTGTTCCCAGTGACCGTCCGTAGCTGGTCCCCAGTGCAAAGCTGGGAGAGGCTGCACCGCCAGTCAGTGCCTCACCTGCGGTGGGTGCCCGGGCGAGGTGGTGATGGCCATGTAGTAGTGGAAGACGATCATGATGAGGTTCCAGTGTCCGTAGGCGAGGTGCCAGCAGATCCAGGCAGGCGTGTAGGTCTGCAGGATGAGGGGCAGCAGGCAGATGTACACGATGGCCACGATGGAGCTCGTCAGCCCGATCACCAGTGCCACAAACACCTATGGGAAAGGGGCCTGGGTCACCAGAGCGGGCAGCGCCTGCCCCTCGCTGCCTGGGGAGATGCAGAGGCAGGATACGGCCACAGGAAACCAATCTGAACCACAGGTGAGGCCCCCGCTCCCTTCCTGCCTAGAGCACAGGCAGCCCCGAAACTCAGCTGCCCCAGCAGCACACTCGCCCCAGACCCCAGAGCTGGGTGCCCCCTGCCCGCTGAGGGCACTTGCCATGCCAAGGGTACTCACCACACCGAACCACCGGGTGACGTGGTCCACCAGCCAGTAGATGGGCTCAAAGAGGGAATCAAGCACCACGTCGCCGTTGGTGAAGGAGTTGTAGAGCAGGGAGCGGAGGCAGAGGTGCCCGTAGTGCCACAGCTGCTCCACCTGCTGCACCAGCTTAAACCGCCGCCGCCGGCCCAGCCGCAGACACTTGAGGAGCAGGCGCATCACCGCCGCAAACATCCGCTGCCGGCTCCTCATCCCTGCCATGCTACGCCTGCAGGGAGAGGAGCTCAGCGTGGGCAGGCCACCCTGCTGCCTGGGTGCCCCTCAGGAAGATTCTCCCCCCCGGAAGTGCTGATGCTGGTCGCGCAGCTTCCCTGCACCGAGTCTGCCGGACGCCTGCCTGCACAGCAGGGCAGGGGCCTCTCCTTCACCCTGCACAAGGATGCAGAGCAGGGGGAGCTGAGCCCAGACTCCTGGAGGCTGTAGGACCACTGTCGCTGGGATGGCTCTCTGCGTGGAGCAGGGGGCACAGGCCCCTGGGCGTCTGGGCTCAGACGCTCTCTGGTCCCATCTCATCTTTCCCAGAGGGGAGGGGGCCGGGGGAGCGACACGTAGAGTCTGACTCAGAGGAAACCAGAGAAGGCACAAGGATGCAGGATGCTGGGCCAGTTCCAGGGACGATCCCAGATCCTGCCCTTCCCAACAGGTTCGGGAATGGGGAAACCCGCACAAGATGCATGCAGAGGAGCTGGGCCAGGATTACTCCTCCCCTAGTGCCTCTCCTCACCCCCAAAAAGTGGGGCTGGGTGCTACTTCCCTTCACCTCAACTTCTTGACCAAACCACAGAGGCCACCCCGCACCTTTTCCAACCTCACAGCCCCGCTCCAAGAGTCTCAACGCTTTCCCCCTTTCCTTCGCCTGGATCCACCTTGGACAATGCCACGTGCCGGCAAAGGAGCGGCCCAGGGGCAGCCCCAGGCCGAGGCGATGCTGTGAAGTGCTCCCCTGCCTGCTGAGCCCCTCATCCCACCTGAGAGCCGTACTGGGAGCGAGGAGGAACCTGAGCCTGCCCAGCAGCTGGGAAAATGATCTGCAGGGTTGGGGCCCCCATGCAGGCAGGGTCCATCAATATTAAGCAGCGAGGCTGCCCCGGGGTCCTGCTAAGGCACGTTCTGAGCCTGGGCCAAGCGCTCGCCTCGGCACAGTGCCAGGCGACAGTGCCACGCTGCAAAGCCTGTCCAGCAGGGACCAGCTCCCTGTGCTGCTGTGCCCACTGCACACCCTCAGGGGGCAGCAGGGAGGGTAAGGGCAGGAGCTGCAGCATCCAGATGGGCTGTCCACAGGAGCCAGGGCTCCCCCCTGCCCTGCCAGACTAGTGTGGGGCTGACCCCAAGGCTGGGAGCAGCTGGATGCGAGGACACCTGACCCACCAGCCCACCCCAGGTCACAGGCATGCCTTCTGCCCAGGTTTCCGCTAGCCTGGTAAGGGAGAGGTGGGATACGCAAACCCCAGCGCCACCCCCTTCCCTGCATTTCCCCTTGACTCTGCCAAGAGCTTTCCTCTGAAACACATGAGGTACGAAGTGGAGCAACAACTTCCTGCTGCGCAGCCTTTGGGTGGTACCTGTCCCCATGTTTTCAGTGTGGTAAGAGACAAAATGCTGCAGCCAGCAGCAGGTCTTGGGGTCAGCCCTCCCGTGCAGACACACAGCACCTCCCTGCCCCTCAGAGAGGGTTCCTCACCTACAACAGCTGCCAGCTGCTGAGCAGGCAGCCCACAGGGGAGGCAGCCAGCCTGCCCCAGGGCAGGACCTCCCTCTGTCCCCAGGCACCTGCCTGCACAGCCACAGGGATGAGGCTCTAGCAAAGCCATGCACCCTCCCTGGCCCAGTCAGGCGCTGGGGCTCCAGCCCTCACCCTGCCCATGGCCCTCCCCACATCCCAGTGGGGCACTGAGCCCATGGGGGTGGGACAGCAACCACCAGCACAGCCAAAACTGCAGGCAACATCAGAGCCCAGGGGAGACACCTTAGATTTAGCCCTACCCCAGGCACAGCAAGGGCCCTGCTCCTGCCGGGTCCAGCCGCCCAGACCCAGCCCTGTGGCACCCTCCAGTGGCACCCAGTTCCACAATGCCCAGCTCCCCCAGTCCCACAGCGCCAAGACACTCTCTGGCACGCAGCCCCATCACGCAAAGGCTGCCCACACCAACAGCAAAAAGCCCTCAGCCCCATAACACCCGGGATCCCCTGCCCCGCAGCACCCCCGGCCCCTCCAGGTCCACAGCATCCCCCCCGTTGCCTCCCGACCCCATAGCACCCCCAGGGCGACAGCACACCACCCACTGCCTCCCAGGCCTACAGCACCTCCTGCTCCGCCCCAGCCTCTCCAGGCC
>VYZW01065360.1:0-11246 GCA_013401315.1 Balaeniceps rex
CGGCGGGCCGGCTCTGCAATGCCTCTTTATTATTCTTCTTCTTTAATTATTATTATTATTAATAGGGTGATGCACCTGGCGGGGCTGCTCGGGCCGTGAGGAAGGGGGGCCGGGGGTCCCCATTGCCGGGAGTCCCCGGGGGTCCCCGCTGCGGCGGGACTTTTCCTCCACTTACTCGGTTTCGGGTGATGCAAACGCCCCGCACAGCCCCGGGGGGTCCGCATGGCCCCGGGGTGCAGCCCCAGCCCCGGCCGCCGGCACTGGGCACCCCCCGTGCCCGGGCTCGCAGGGTGCGTGGGGCCGGTGGAGGGTGCGTGGGGGCCGGTGCAAGGTGCGTGGGGACCGGTGTAGGGTGCGTGGGGTCGGGACCATGCTTGGGGCTGGGACCGTGCAAGGTGCGTGGGGTCGGGGCCGGTGCATGGGCGTAGGATCGGGACCCGTGCGCAGGGCTGGGACGGTGCAAGGTGCGTGGGGCCGGTGCAGGTCGCGTGGGGTTGGGACCATGCTTGGGGCTGCGGCGGTGCAAGGTGCGTGGGGCCGGTGCAGGTCGCGTGGGGTTGGGACCATGCTTGGGGCTGCGGCCGTGCAAGGTGCGTGGGGCTGGGGCCGGTGCATGGGCGCTGGATCGGGACCCGTGCTTGGGGCTGGGACGGTGAAAGATGCGTGGGGCCGGTGCAAGGGGCCAGGCCGTGCCCGACTCACGGGGCGGGGTGGGGGGGCACATGTCCGTGCAAAGTTGCAGTGCTGGGGCTCAGCCCCCCCCCGCCCCGGACAGTGCCCACGCTGCTCCCCGGTGGGGCCCCGCACGCCCCAGCCTCTGCACCCAGCCCTTCCCCGCGGGGGTGGGGGGGGGTGATGCCACACAGGGCTGGCTCCACCCGGGGTTTTATTATACCCCGCAGGACAGGGGCTTCACAAAGCGTGTGATGGTGCCCTTCCTGCCTCTTTTCTTTCTCCCCCACCTCCCTCCTTCCTTTCTTTTATCACTTCCTTTTATTATGCATGCCCAGGAAGGAAGGGGGGGCGGACTTTCCTTAATAGCAGGCCTGGGGGGGGCTTCAAAGCAGCCCCATGGAGGGCTTGTCCTAATGAGGAGCCGCGCACATCCCTTCCCAGCCCTCGCACCCCTGCCGAACAGGCTCTTCAACTTCTGCTCCACTATTTCTTCCCCTCCTCCCTCTCTGTCCTCCCTCTGCCAGGAGGTGCGGCCGGGATCCTTCTCCAGCTGCAATCAGGCTAGATTTCCTGGGCGTGAAGAGATTTCTTTTTTTTTTTTTTAAGATCTAAGCCACCGCCTGTCTCCCTGCTTCTCCTGGGCTGGTTTGTTTAATCTAAGAGTACGTGGCAGGAGCAGGGGATTTATGGGGTTATTTGCACGGAGCGGTGTAAGCCAGCGTGGGCAGGGGGAGAAGGCAGGAGCAGGCCCAGGGGCAGCGAGGAGCATCGCTCCGAGGGGCCAGGTTGCCTCTTTTGCAACCCAACCGTCGCTTGGGCAAGAGGTGACTGCTGAGAACGGCCCAGCTCATGTCATGGAGCAGAGGGAGCCGATGGGGCTGGGGGAGGAGAGTCTGGTGGCTCACCATCATCGGGATGGAGAGGGGAGGAGTTTTTCATCCCCCAACTCCATCGATCAAGAGGCAGATGTAGCCCCTCCACCTCCAAACCTTGCAGAGATTTATCCCTCCCAGCCTCGGGGAGCCCGGCAGCCCCCTGCCCTCATCTCCGACTGATTCCTCCCTGCATGGAAAGGTTTCTCTCTCAGCTGCTTCCTTTCCTCCATGGCAACACAGCTGCTCCCTCCCTCCCATACAGCTTTGATGCACGCGAGCGGGGCCGGAGCTGCTTCCCGCGGTGTGCCCAGCACCATCCCAGGGGCTCGGGGTGCTCCCGGGGCCGGGCAGGTGCCGCCGAGCTGGGGAGCATCGCACCAAGTCGGGGCCGCCCTTGGGAAGAAGGGTGCTGGCTGGAAAGGTGCTGGGGTGGGAGAGCGGCGCATCCCCATCTCCCACCCAGGCATCCTCCTCCTCATGCCCCTCTGCCGGAGCGGGGCATGGAGCCCTTGGTCCCCAGGGGTGGTCTCAGCTCTGGAGCCCCTGGGGAGAGCTCGGAGGCAGTGGAGGGATGGGTGGGATGCACGTGCTTTCCCCAGCACCAACAACTTCGTGGCGGCAGGCTCCCCAAGCCAGGGGGGCCAAAGTCGGTGGCATCCCCGCAGCAAAGAGGGTCCCCTCAGCATCCCCGGCCCATGCCCGTCCCCGGTGGGGTGGAGGAGAGTGAGGCAGGGTGGGGGCCTTACTGGGACAATCTGTTTCCAGCTATGGGAGAGGGTACGGCGCAGCTCAGAGGCTGCGTTTCCTCTGACAAAGATTGACTTAAAAAGAGACAAACCTGTCCCAGCCCCTGGTCAGCCGGCCGGCGTTTTTCTTTCCTAAATCTAAACCGTACTTTTTTTTTTTCCCTGAGAGACTCCTTGAAGGGCTCTGGGATGCTGTGAGTAATATTTTCGGGGTGTTTACACGACAGCATGGTTTCTGTCTCCCAAAAAAAAAAATCTGAGGGTGGTTTTTGTTGTTGTTGTTTCACACTCGTGAGTCACTTCCAGAGGGGAGCGGGAGCTGACGCGTGTTTTTTAAAAAGCCTCGAAGGTCTGAGCGTGGCTCCTCCCACTGCACATCTCGCCCGTGCCTGCTTCCACCGCCCCAATGAGGCTCAGCATCCCCAGGAGGGCTCAGCACCCCGGCTGCCCCTGTTGCCCCGCTCTCCCCAGTAGCACTGTCCGGCTGCTCTAACACCATCCAAATTGAAACCAGTGGCTCAAAACTAAGAGGTATTAACCCTATAGGCAGAGGTAGGGCGAGTGCCTCCGTCTTTGGACACAGACCAGGCACGCAACCTTGTACCTGCAGGAGAAGCTGTGCTGGTGGGCTGCCGCGCTCCAGAGACGTGGGTCAGACCCAGGGCAGGGATGCAGGGGACCGTCCCCAGTGGCAGAGGTGGCCCGGTGGGGTTGCAGCGCCCAGCCCAAAGCAATGCTGTGATTTTCTAGCCAAGTCTCCCAGGCAGCTCCAAGCCCTGCGCTTACAGGCAGCGAGACCGGGATGCTGCTCTCGTGACCCTGGTTCTGCTGGGAAACATCAGCGCCCTGAGCAGGTGCCCCCCCCTGCACAGCCATGGTCGCCCGAGCGAGGAGCAGAGCACGCACCCTGTGCTCCAGGTCACTGGTTACGCCGGGGCTGTGGTAGCAATCCTGCTCCCTTCCAGCCCGGAGCCCATCCTCCTGGCTCCTGGGCTGGGAGCTGGGTGTGGAACCGGCCCCACGGCTCTGGAAAAGCAGGTTTTCCCTACGCCCCTGGGGAAGCATGGAGGCGGAGAGGGAAAGATGGAGCCGTATCTCTGTGGGATTTCCCCAGGAGCATGGAAAGCCATCCAGCCCTTTGGGACATGCGCAGGGGAGGGGACAACCCAGCATCCCCAGGACAAGCACTGGGTGGTTCCTGTCCCTAAACCCAGCCAGGGTGGCAGGAGCAGTGTCAGGGGTGCAGCATCCTGCCCTGGGTGCAGCAGTGCCGGACGTTGCAGTGGGGTGGGGGGCCTGCACCACCCTTCTTCCAGGGCGCTGGGACCTCCGTGGGGATGCTCGGAGGCCCCCTGTGCCATGCCGCCGCTTGTCCTGTTCCGACTTGCCGGTGCCGGCAGCGTGTCTGGGATTTCAAGGGCTCCAGATTAAATCTGGAGCCGCTCTCCTCCTTTTGGGGAAAGGGGACGGGCTCTGCGGGAAGGGCTGGCCAAGGTGCTGCTCCCCAAATGCCTGCGGGGGACCCCAGGAGCTGCCTTAGCACCGGGGCACTGGCTAATTCAGCTTGGGGCAGGATCCTGCCTGGCAGCCGGTTCGTTTTGCTCCCCAGCCGGTGAGGGGAGGATGGAGGTTGCATCCCCAGGGGGGATGGAGCTGCAAACCCACCCTGGGGGAATGCATGGAGCAGGGATGGGTGAGACAGGGAGGTCTGAGCACCCAGAGCCTCACCCAGCCGGTGCGAGAGGAGCAGCCACCACGTGGGGCTGGTCATTAGGGCCACGAGAGCGGGGAGCGGCACTGGGGTCCCATTGCCAGAGTCCGGACACGTTGCTCCACCCCCATGTGTTTGCGCTGGCCTGGGCTCGTTGCACCGGGGCATCGTCGTGGGGCACCGGTGGGGAGCGGCCGTGCGAGGGGACGTGCGGTGGGGACCGGCATGGGCCAAAGGTCTGTTTGCAGAAGGGACACGGGTGCAGCAGGGGCGGTTTTGCAGATATGGGCTTTGCAGCAGCGGGAGGAAGGGTCATGCCTGCCCGAGGGGCTCCACGTTTCTGGAGCAGAAAATCCCTGCACCCTGCGGCGTGGTGCTGCCGAATGGGCTTGGGGCGTTAAAAAATAGAAGCGGTGGTCTCTTCTAGGCATAGCTCTTAGCGATGCTTTTGGTTTCTTCCCTGCAGACCCTGCCAGCCCTGGCAGTGCCCTGGGTGCGGACCGGTCCCCACTGCACACCGGGAGAGGGGCAGGATGGGGGCGAGCCTCTGGGAAGGGCTGGAGTAGGGCAGAAGCTGCTCATTTCAGCTGAATTTTAATTCTAAGAGGCATTTTTAGAGGGGGGACCCTGGTCCTTGTCACCTCCTGTCCTTGCTGACACCCCACCGGTCACCCCCATCCCCGCAGAGGGGCCAGGCAGCAGCTGGGGGGGGCCAAGCATCCTTACCCGGGCGGCAGGGGCAGGGGCATGGTCGCAGCCGGGCTGACCCCGCGGGAGGCTCCGGCAGCTCCGCTCATCCCTCGCAGCCCCGTGAGTCACTTCCGCGGCCCCCAGCGCCCGCCTGCCGCCGGGGCGAGGGCTGGAGGGAGCGGCACCGGCCGGTGTGGGGAGTGGCACCGGCCGGTGTGGGGAGCCATCGCTGACCGATCTTCCTCTCCTTTCCCGCTCCTCCTCACCACCGCTGGAAGGACGATGAGTGAATCCGGCGCTAAATCCAGCCAGCCCCTAGCCTCCAAGGGAGAGAAGGACGTGTCAGAGAAGAGGGGCCGGGGGCGGCCCAGGAAGAAGCCGCAGGTATGTGGGGTCCCCCGGGAGGAAGGGGGGGGGCACCCCACTGGGCAGCTCTGCCCGCAGCGATGCCCTCGGGGCTGGGCACCCCAAGGCTACCGGGCAGCGAGAAACCCCCCCACTTGCACCCCGGCAGCATCCCCCGGGCAAGTGGTGCCCACAGTGAAGCCCCCATTACCTCTCTTCGGGCAGCACCTCCTGGGTGCTCACAGGCAGCAAATCCCTCCTGGGGGTCTTCACAGCCCCCCCCCAGCCCTGCAACACCCCAGAGCTCCTCCTCACCCAGGGAAGGGCTCGGGGCCTCCCCTTGCTCCTCCCCAGGCTGCAGCTGAACCTGCCTTTGCAGGCAGCCTCATTAAAGCCCCATTAGCAAAAGCTGCTCAGAGGGATAAGATGCCCTGCCCGAGCCTTTGTGGTGCCAAACCCTCCTCCCCCAAACCTCCCCCGCCCCGGGGCAGGTAGGGTTTGTGCACATCGTTTTCCTGCAGAAAAGGCGATTTGCTGCTTCCCCGACACTTTGCCCGGCAGCGGCACCACCAGCGAGCCGGGGGCCGGGGCTGAGAAACCAGCGGGTCCGGCCGGCTAAGCCGAGCGATTAATGCTGGGGCAGCACAGGTCACGTACGCACCCGGCTGAAGGACACACAGGAGCCTCTGCCTGGCGCCTGACTGCCGATCCCAGTGCAACCAGTCCTCCCAGTACCACGTGGGAGAGCATCTCTGCCCCGGCAGGGTCTGCTGGGGAGAATAGGACTCCCAGCCCAGAGCATCCCGGGGCGCACCGCTGCACTGGGAGCCACTCTGGGCATGCATCCATCCCTGGGGACCCCCCCACCCACAGCGACCCCCCTCTGCTCTCCCTCCAGCAGGAGCCCAGCGAGGCCCCGACCCCCAAGAGACCCCGCGGACGGCCGAAGGGCAGTAAAAACAAGGCCACCCCGAAAGGCAGGGTAGGTGACTGGGGACAGGGGCTGCTCCGGCTGAGCAGCCATGCGCTGGGACGACAGGTCTGTTTTGAGCTCAATTATAGACAATTTAGGACAGATCTACCCCTGGGAGGGGGGTGTCTCAGGGCTGGCCCCCAGGGAAGGTGGGGGGGAGCTGGGGACCACATGTGTCAGCATGTGGACACGTGCGATAAACCTGTTTGCAAAACACGCGACTCACATCCTGCACCCGCCTCGTGAGTCACGGGGCCAGGGCCGTCCCACGGTGCTGGAAGCCAGCGGAGAGGGGGGTCGGGGGGGGGCCTGGGAGATGCCACTGGGGTGATGAATTTGGCAGTCGTGGCTGGGAGGAAGGGGAATGCCCCCCCGCCCCCCGGCAGCATCCTGGGGACGAGGGGACAGCCCCAGCCTGACCAAAATGTCTTGGGCTTTTTTTGCTCAGAAAGCTGCAGTCACGCCAGGGAGAAAACCTCGAGGCCGACCCAAAAAATCGGTGAGTGGGCTTTTTTCCCTTCCTCCTCCATCCTGGCAGGGTGCTGGGTGCTTTGGGGGCAAGGCAGCCCCCCAGCTGTCCCCACAAGCGTGTGGGGGGGAGATGCTGCCAGGCTGCAGGAGAGCAGAGCAGTGAGCAAAAAGGGGACACGGCATGGGACGGGACAGGCTTCGAACGCGGCCGTGCCGTGTCCCGGTGCCGGTGTCAGGGGGACTGAGCCATCCCGGCTCCCCCATCTCCCCGCAGCCCCGGGAGTGGCACACGGGAGGTGGCTGGTCCCGCCTCGGTGGCACACTGGCACACGCCTGCCCGAGCGCCCGCTGCATGACCGGCGCAGCATTCCTGCAGCCTGCGTGCGCAGCAACCCCTCCTCTGCTCCCGTGCACGACGGCCACCCTCTTATTTTGTGTTTTCCCTCCTCCATTTCATTTCTGTCCCCTCTTCCCTTCCCCCCCCTTGGTTTGCAGCCCCACGGGAGCTCAGGCGGCTGCCGGGCACCCACCAGCATCACCCAGTTGGGAGCAAGTTTCATCTCCCTTCCTGGTGTGCACATCCCACTGTCCCCGATCCACGTCCCTGCACCCACAAGCTGCCACCAGGCACTGGGACACAAAGCCACCCATGAACACCCTCAGGGTGCAACTGCTCTGCCCCACGTGGGGTTTTGCCCCTTTTCCCACTTAAATTCCTTGCGGAGGGCGAGGGGCTGAGACCAGCCAGGGCTGCAAACCAGGGGGGTCGCATCCTGTGGTCTCCTGCACCAGTGTCACAGCACCAGGGGCTGTTTTGGGGACCCCCAGGGTGGGGAGCCAGTTCGGCAAGGTGGGACCGAGCCCATCCCACGCCGGCAGGGCCATGCCAGGGACACCGTGTCCCGCTTTGGCAGCCACCGGCCGTGGTGGCTTTTTTATGAATGAAGCGGGAGGAAGCGGGGGCCGGCGCTGACTCACGCTCACACTCAGCCGTGACTCACTGCCGCGTGTGGGGCCACGATGCTCACGGCTGCCCGCCCCGGCGTGTGGGGCCAGACACGGACACCCGGTCCTGCTGCCACTGGCACATCCCTGGTGGCAACTGGGGACACAGCAGTGGCGCTGGGGCCCACGGTCTCACGCTTGCAGGGTGTGCATGCACCCAGGGTGTGCGGCTCCCCCCTCCTCGCTGCGAGCCCACCCGGGGGGGTTCTTACCTGGGATTTAACCTGTAATGGTTAAACCTGGAGCAAGGGCCAGTCCCCAAAGCCAGGAGGGTGCCGGTGCCTCAGTTTCCCTCTTTGCACAAGGGTGTGATGCGCCTGCTCAGCCCTTCACCCAGGGACGATGGGGGTGCCTGCAGCCCCTGGCACCCCCCCACCACACTCCCTTGCCTCGCAGCAGCAGGACGAGGAGGAGGTGAACATTTCCCAGGAGTCATCTGAGGAGGAGCAGTGAAACCTCCCAAACCGGCGCTACCTCATCGCCTGACGGCCCCGCGTCCTCGGCAGCCGGGGGAGAGGGACGGGGAGAAACCCACCGCGCCGCCCTGGCTTTTTCCTCCTCCCTCCTCCGCTCCTTCCTCACCCTCAAGACAACGGCAGCACTGGAAAATGGCCCAACCCGGGTGGCCCCCGCAGCCCCCTGCCCCGGGGGGGGGGCACCCGCCCCAGCTCCCCCCTCCCCAGCACTGGGTTTCGGGACAGCCCCACTGGCAAATGGGGTGCCTGGCAGAGAGCCGGGGCTGGGACCCCCCGCCTTTGCTGCCCCCCCCAGTCCAGTGATGTCACCCACCCAAAGCGGGTGCCAGTTGCCCCCCCCAGCACCGGGCTTTGCCCCGGGGCCTCTGCAGGGAAGAGACGGGGGGGCAGCGAAGGCGAGACCCCCAAATGCATTAGACCTTTGCTCTGGCCTGCTGCTACCCTGGGCAAACCCCCCCTTGCAGCCCCCTCCCGGTCCTGGGCGACTGCACTGTGTGCGGGAGAGCAGCTCCCGCGGCGACGCCAGGGCTGGGTGCCCGTCCCCGGGGGTGCCCCAGTGGGGCCGGCTCGGGGCAGCCCTTTCCTCATAGGTTCTGGTATATATATATATATTTTTTTTTTTTTAGTACTTTTTTTTTCCTTTCATTCACAACTACCTCTGGATATTTAAGTTCCACTCTCTGAACTCACAGACGTGCTGCTGCTGTGCCAGCTGCCGGGGCATCGTTGGCTCGGTGTTTCCTTTTTCGGGGTGTCGCTGGGGGCCGTGGGGTATTTTTTTCCCTCCCCTTTTTTGGGCTTTTTTTTTTTTTTTTTAAAAAAAATTGTTATTTTAAAGTCTAGGTTGCTCTGCTGTTCCAAGGGATAGAGGCTGGCAGGGCGGTGGGGTGGGGGAACCATGGGATGCTCCCCCCGCCATGCCGCCTCCTGCACGACGGCTGCAGCGGGACCGGAGGTCAGTGCCGGGCAGCCCCAGCGGGAGAAAATTGGGGTTTGGTTGGGTTTTTTTTGGTCCACTGTTAACGACCTTTGGGTTTCCTATTTGCAGTTACTTGAATAAAACATTTTATGGATGTTTGATGCCTCTGCCCTGCACTCTGGCGGGGGTCCAGCCCCCGGGAGCGGGGTGGGAGCTGCTTTTCTCCATGCAGGGAGAGCCGGCAGGCACGGAGCAGCCACGCCACACGGTACCTTCTCCACAGGGACATCCGTGATGGTGCCAGCCATCCTCCGCGGGGACGGACCGGAGCTGCCGATGGAAACAGAAACAGGCAAAACCCTGTCGCCCCCCCACCAAACTCCCATCCTTGGTGCCTTTTTATTGCCAAACCAAGTCGTGATGCTGCCAAGGCAGGGACGCGCGATGCTGACCCCCCACCCCGATGCTGTGCTGGCCCACGGTCCGGCAGTGCTCGTGCTGCTGAAAAACCCTCCCTGCCCGACGCGGGAGGCTCTTGGCCGAATGCAAAGAAACACGTTTATTTGCTCTCGCATGCACCACGCTGCTCCTCTGCGTCCTGCCCTCCGCGCCCGGCAAAGCCTCGGAGCCCGACTGCTCCCCTGCCAAGGTGCCAGCCCCAGCCATCCTGCTCGGTGCAATTTAAGGGGCTGACGGGGCGGTTCAAGCAAAAAAATAGCAAAAATAGGCGCCGAGGCGGGAGATAACCCGTTATCATCAGTGCTCACGGGGTGGGATCATTCCCTGGCAGCGGCCGCCGGCATCACCATGCTACTGCAGGCGCACCCTGCCCTTCCCGGCAGACGGCGAAGGCAGCAGCGCCGGTGCTGACACCGTCTCCCCTTGCCTCCTGTGGGCAGGATTCGGTCCCAGCTCTCAGGGCAGCATCAGGCCTTCCAGTCCCCGCGCCGGGGCCGATGGGGTGAGGGCCCCCCCCAGCCGGGCACCACCTGCAACAGAGAGCGTGCCCTCAGCGCAGCCGGTGGCCCCAGCCCACACCCCCGCCGGTGCCGAACAGGGGGGCAAAGCAACCCCAAACGGCATCAGGGTGGGTTTGGAGAAGCCCTGGGCTCACAGGCACCGGCTGCACAGCCCAACCCTCCCAAAAACCTCTGGATTATACCCAAACCCTCGCCCGGCTCCCAGAGCCTTGTGCTCCCTCGGGGCAGGCTGGCACCATGGGCCCCCACCCAGGCTCAGCAGCCCCCATGGGCTCCCTAACTTGGTGTCGCTTAATGCTAATTTTTCATGCAAAAAATAAATAGCAATTCCTGGCAGCACTGCACGTGGCTGCCGAATGACCCACGCAGCCACCCCTCCTGTACCCATCCCCAAAACCAAACTCCCATCCCTGAAACCAAACTCCCGTCCCCGAAACCAAACTCCCGTCCCCGAAACGCAGCGGCTCACCCACCCGGGTGTCCTCCGCCTCCACCAGCAGCTCCTGTTCGGACTCCTGCAGCTCCTCGGCCGGGTCGTAGCTGTACATGGGCAGCAGCCGGTGACGCAGGCGGTCAAACCTGGCCGGGGGACAGTGGCTGAGCGGTGACCGGACCCACACCCCCCACCCCAACTCCAGCCCCGCACCCCCACGCTCACCTCCGCTTCTTCTGGACGTACATCACCTGCAAGGAGAGCAGGGAAGGCGTGAGCGGGCGCAGGGCTCGGGACGGTGTTTCGGGCTCCCCAGCCCTCCCCACCCACTCACCGCGGCCAGGATGGCACCGAGGAGGGTGACGAGGAGGAAGGGTCCCAGGACGTAGCCCACCAGGGAGTCGCCCACCGCGCCCGGGGCCGTGGGGTCCGTGGTGTTCGTCATGGCCCAGTGCCAGCTCCTCTCTGCATGGGGACGCGGGTGGCCGGCCCCGCCGGGCGGGACGTCTGCGAAGCCACAACCGCTCCGGTAACGACAACCCCCCCGCTCCGGTAATAACAACCCACCGCCCCGGTAAAGACAACCCCCCGCTCCGGTAATAACCCACCGCCCCGGTAACGACAACCCACCGCCGCGGTAACAACCCTTGGGGCCGGGCAAGAACCGGGGGGCCGGTACAGGCACCCCGGCCGGGAGGATGCTCCCCGGGAGGCGGGCACCCCCGGGAGGCGGCAGAGGGGAGCCCAGCGCCCGGGGAGCCCCACTCGGGGCCGGGGGCGGCCCGCGTGGGGGGGTCACCCCGCACCCACCCACCCCCCCCGCAGAGCCGGACTCGGGGGGGCTCCGCCTCCACGCGGAGGAGGAGGAGGAGGACCGGGGACACACACGGACGGGCCAAGCGGGTGGAGCGGCAGCGGCACCCCCGCCCCGGGCCCTGCCCCCCAGC
>VYZW01065367.1:0-12723 GCA_013401315.1 Balaeniceps rex
GCACGCCCCCAGCATCCTAAAGAGCTGCGTTCCCCCCCATCCTTGCCAGCTCCGCACACGGGAACACAAAGGGCTCCACTCACGGGAGCCGCTCAATAATTCATCCGCACCGGTCCCACGCGCAGACAAAAGGCTGCGTCCCCCTCCCCACGCCCGCGCCTGCCGTACCCTCCATGGTGACGGACGTGTGGCTCTCCTTCGAGTCCTTGGGGCCCTTCACCTTCAGCTCCTAGGGAGGGAAAGGCCCATCAGAGCCGCCCACGGGGGGCTGGGGTGGGGGGGAAGGTCATTGCTCAAGGTCATGGGGTGCCCCCCACCCTTCCTGCACCCTGACATCTCCCCCCGGCCCCAGCCTGGCCATGCTGGAGGCCACCCATGGGTGCTGGGGTGGAGGTGTGGACTGTTTGGGATGCTGCCTGGCCGGGAGCAGCTCTGGCTGCACCCAGCGGCTGGGACATGGTGGACCCACAGGGCAGCCCCCACTGCCCCATGAGTTGCCCTGGAGCAGGGCACCCACAGCTGGCGTGGGGAGACTGCTGGACAGCCCTGCTGTGGAGGGGTTGGAGGGAGCGGGGAGCCAGGCTGCGGCCACGGAGGTCCCCGTTTCTACAGGGGAGCCAGGCATGGAGATGCAGCTGGCAGGAGATGAGCCACAGGCGCCCAGTACCCAGCACCCACACTCAGTGGATGGGGTGAGCGGGTGCAGGCTGCCCCGGCATCCCAGAAACGACAGCAGCGAGGGCTGAGCCCGACCTGAGCTTGCACAAGATGGGGCGCAAACCCCCACAACATCCAGAGACCATGACCCTCCGACACAGCCCTACCCCAGGGACGGTCCCTGAGAGTCCCCAGGCCAGGGAGAGCATCTCCGCAGAGCACACGCGGTCGGCTCAGCCACGGGGATGGCATTCTCTGTCCTGCACTGGGACAGCCCAGCCGTGGCAGCCCCGTCCCCGCTGCACAGCCCCGGTCCAGCTTACCTCCGAGATCTTCTGGAACTGGTAGTTGCTCTGGCTGCACTTCTCCGCGGTCTCCAGTGCGATTTTGTAGTTATCCACAAAGGCCTTGTAGACCCCCAGCTGGCTGGCCTGCAGGGAGCAGGGGTTAGCCGGGCACCCAGAGCGATGCTGAAGACCCCCGAAAGCATGGGGGGCCAGGCAGCCGCCAAGGGGACACTGCCCAGAGCTGTCCCCTCCCAGCAGGACACTGCCGTACCACAGCCAGCTGGGGGGCTGCACGCTTGGCCCCGCAGGGAAAGCCCTTGCCCGGGGCAGGATGGCGGGGCTCCGGCCCAGCTCTGTGCCCCCACAAACCTCTGAAATCCAGCAGAAAGCCAACGGGTACCTGGACAGCGGAGGCTGAAGCTACAGCCACTTCCCAGCACCCTTCGACCTGCCCTCTCCTCCTCCCCCCCCGGCATGGCCACGGCACCTGCGGGCACAGCCTGTGCTCCCATCACAAGTCCGAAGCAGCAGTGGCAGGTCCCCGAGTGTGACCTCAGGGAGCCACCACCGCAGCGCCCACAGGCAGCTGGGGGAGAAGAGGCGGAGACCCCCTGCCTCTCCCCAGAGAGTCACCCGCACGCCCGGGCTCCTGCCAGCCCCACGGCAAAGCCACACCACGTACCTCCAGCCAAACCCCTGCCATGGTTGCACCCAGGACCCGCAAGCTGTGGGCATCCCCGCTGTGGCATGGGAGCACTAACTCCATCCCAGGATGGGAGGGCTTGGGCCGGCAGCAGCGGCTGCTGCAGGGAGGGATGCAACAAGTCCCACGGCCACCGGCGAGCACGTGGCAGGGCGTGAGCTGAGCCACGCCACGGGGCCGAGCCCCGCAGCACGGTGCTCCATCTCCCCAGCCCTCCTCTTCTTCCAAGCGGAGCAAGCCCCGGGGAAGGTGCGTACCAGCTTCTGGAAGAGGTGGCCCATGGTGATGTTGCTGTCCCACTGCTGCACCTTCGGGCACAGGCTGTCATAGAACTCTTTGTGGATCTCGTAGATGTCCTGGATCTTGTAGAAAATGGTCTCGATCTGCTGGAGGGTGAGGACAGGCTGCGACGTCGTGGCCGTGGCCTTCAGCGGCTTCATAGGCTGCCGAAGGAGAAGGGAGAGCATTTGAGATGAGGGCTGGGAGGAGAAGTGACCCTGAGACTCCCCCAGCCCCACACCACGGCTCATAGCAGCCCAGACCCACACCCTGCGGGCAGCCCTGCCGCCGCACCACGGGCAGCAATGGCCGCCTCCTCCGCGGCCACGCTAACGCTGTTGGCGCAGGAGCCCGGGGATGCTGGGGACAAGGGGGATCTGAGCCAGGATGCTCCTGGCTCGCGTATCCCCGCAGACTTCCCCATCTGTGGCAGCAGTGACCCCCGTGTTGTGCAACAGCGTCTCTGCCACAAGGGCCAGCGAGTCCACAAGAGGAAGCGGGGCTATAAATACCTCCCCGCCAGGCACGCTGGCAGCAGGGGGAGGCGAGACGGGGGCAGCCGGACCGCAGCAAGGCTGGCTCCGGTGTGGCTCCTGCAGCTTTGCTCCTGCCCAGGTAGCACCTGGGCCAGACCTCCCTGGGGGAGGCTGTCCAGGAAGAAATTACCCCATCCATCCATCCCTCCTTCCATCCATCCATCCATCCATCCATCCCTCCTTCCATCCATCCATCCATCCATCCCTCCCTCCATCCACCCACCCACCCCTGCTGGGGGACGTCCCTGGAGGGGGTGCCCAGCCTGGGGGCTGCACTCACCAACAAGAGGGCCTCCAGCTGGTTGATGTAGATCTCCTCACTGGCCAGGAAACCAGAGAGCACCAGCTTTCGCATCTCCAGGCCTTTGCCAGCATCTCGCTCGCCCTGTGCAACACAGCAAGGAAACCGGCTGAGCCAGCAACCGGCACAGGAGGAAACCCCTCATCCCACCGGCCCATCCCCAGGGTCCCCACATGCGCACGTGTCCCCGTCAGCGTCAGGGAAGCTCCACGGCAAGGGCCGGACACATGCCCGCTGGGCGGCACAGCCAGGCTGGAGCCAGCTGGGAAGCCATGGGCTGCACCGGCTTCGCTCCCCTCCCTGCTCCGGGCTGGCCGGGAGCCCGGTGCTGCTGGCAGCGCTCCAGGGTGGCACGCAGCATGGCAGGACTCTCCCAGGGCAGAGCCCAGAGGCGCCCGGTGAAATCATGCCCGGCGGTGGATGGTGCTGCCACGTGATTCAGCACCACCCTTTTCCCCAGCTGAGGCTTTCCCAGGAAAGTGCCACCCCAGCGGTCACTGCCCAGTGGCACCGGGGCAGGTCCCGGGCTGAGTGGGGCCCCACTGCCGCTGCAGCCGCCAGTGGCTCAGCCCGTGCCCGTGTCTGCTGCAGCACCGATGCTCCAGCGGCACAACCCTCACAGCAGGGAGACAGGCAACGCTCAGCCGGGCTGGTGGGCTCCAGGACGCCCAGCGAGGCCCTGCCAGCACCCAGGCATGGATGCCCCAGCCCCTGGCCTCCCCCACAGCACTGTTCGTCCTAAAAATCACACCCAGGAGCTGGGCTTTGCCACCCAGACTGGGACCAAGCAGAGCCATGGGGACATCAGTTGCTCTGGTCAATGAGCCATTCGGGACAGTTTGGGGGTATATTGTCCTGGTTCGCCCCTGCCTGCACTGCCTGACCCTGCCAGCCCTGGCCGCTGTGCCCGGCAGCTGCAAACACCCAGGGGTGCACGGCCCCAGGGTGGGCACAGCCGCAGATCAGCATCTCCCCATCCCGCTCCAGCACCCACCAGCCGGCCCCGGGGGCTGCTGCACCAGCCGGGTTGCCCACCCCGTGGCTCCGTGCCAGGCTGCACCATTAAGGGCAGGCCCCGGTGACCAGTGCGGCAGGGGGGTGCGCAGGGGGGGCCAGTTTTGTGCGCTGGGAGCTTGCAGGCTCTTTGCCACCGATTAGTCATGGGCTCTTCCTGCTTCCCCCCCCGGGCCCTGCGTGGGAGTCAGGGAGATAAGGGATCCATCCATGCCCGGGGCCCGCAGCACCCCGCGGGGATGATGCCAGCCGGACCCCTAAAGCAGGGTCTGGTGGCCGCCCTGAGCAGGAGACCCCAGGGAGAGCGGGGCCAGAGCCCTCCTCCAGCCCCATGCCAGCCCCCTGGGGGCACCCAGGCACCCCCAGCAGGGTAGGTGAGAGAAGGGTGCCGGGCTGCGCCTGCCAGCACAGGGGTCCCCCTGGGGCCACCCGCCAGCGCTGGGGTTTGGGGCCATTTAGGGGGTGCTGGTGGCCACGCGGTGGGGCAGTGGCAGAGCGTGGTCCAGCCCCTTCCTGAGCAGCCGGCGCCGGCTCTGCTGAGCCGCACTGCGGCCCCCCTGTAGCAACACGCGTGGCCACCACTCCCCCACAGGAGGAAGGCCGGGTGCTCGCCCCGCTCTGCGCAAGCACCCACAAGCCCTTGGCACCCGATGCCTGGCGCAGCCCTGCCCCTTGCCCCCCGCCGCAGGCAGTCCCGGCGGGGTGGCAGGGCTGTGGTGATGCTCCCGCTGCCCCCGCAGCTCTGCCCCCCACCAGCACCCGCCACACCGACCCAGGAGCTGCCCTGAGACCTGGGCATCACCAACACCAGCAAGATGCCCCTTGTCCCCCCCCACCGCCGCCCAGCACGGGAGCAGGGTTGCCCTTGCCGCCCACCTTCTCGCCGGCCAAGAATGGAGACTCAGGGCTGGTGGGGGTTCCTGGCTCAGAGTCATCTTCATCCTCCAGCACTTTATCCAGGTACCCTATGGCCTCTTCTTCCTCCTCCATGGCTGGCCGGGCAGCGGGGGGCGGAGGGGACCCCGCGAGGCTCCAGGCGAAGGGCTCACGCGGCTGAACCGGCCCAGCCTGACTCAGCCCTGGATGCCGGCCACCGTCGCAGCATGAAAGGAGCCATTATGGGATCCCCGGTGCTCCCGCCTGCCCCAGCTCCGGCCCTCGGCCCCGGCGTCCCGGCCGCAGTGCCAGGAACTCCCTGGGTGGCTGCACAACCGCCTCCGAGCAGCGGCGGTGGCAGCGGCGGCAACTCTGGGGTCACCAGCAGTGGGACAAGAGGGAAAGCCTGACTCTCCCCTGGCCTCCGCTCACCCCCGGGGGGGCCACCGGCGGTGGAGGGCCGCTGCCCGCCGCCCTGCGCCCCAGCCAGCCCCGCCGCTCCGCCCTGCGCGCTCGCTACAGGAAATGCATCTCTTGGCGCTGGAGGTGGGGCTGCTCTCGGCGGCTGTGGTCAAGGCTGGGGCGTGCGGCAGCCGCCTTCCCCAAGCCGGTTCTCCCAACGCTGAGAGCTCGGCGTGCCCAGCGACACCCATGGAGAGGGGGCCCCTGGCCCCTGCCAGGACCCTGCACCCTCGCTAGGCAGAGCAGCCAGCAAGGGGAGAGCACCCGTCCTGCCTGCCACGGCCGCCCGGTCCCCCCATGTCCCACGGGCAGGCAGAGAGCTGGACCACGGGGATTGCCACCAGCAAGAAGTGACCTTGGAGGGCAGCAGAAGGCTCAGGTCCCATAAGGGGACCTTGGCTCCGCACCCCCAGGAGGGTCCCGGACCTCTCCCTGCCTCAGAGGGGACCCAGCAGCTCCGCAGGCCAACGCAGCTGAGACACACAGCATCGGCCCCACATCCCATGGGGACCAGCACTGGTACCTCGCCGCTGCCCCAGCCTGACCACAACCCTGGGGCAGCCGGGGAGCAGGGACACGAGTGGTGGCATGACGCCTGTGAGGGATATCGTGGGCCCTGGCAAATGGGGCAAGAACGGGCTGGAGGAGGGGACACTAACGCAATAGCTGTTTCAGCAGTTTCCCCCCCGCTCCTCGGTGGCAAAAGGGGAACCAGCGGCTGCATGTGCTCTGCCCGCAGGAGCCGGCTCTCCTCCCTGTGCCTGTCCAAGCCTGGAACAAACTCCTGCTGCGAGAAGCGGGCAGGGACACCCAGACACGGGGACTTTCCAGAGCCTGTGCCCAGCTCTGTGTCCACGCCGCAGCTCAGGCTGTACTCAGCCTTTGCTAAGAAGGGTCTGTACCAGGGCACCAGGACCCTGCCTGCTGCGGCTGTGTCCCCAGACGAATGCTCCTTGCCCAGCAGAAAGCCACCTGCGGTGCCAAACCCAGCAGCAGCCAAGCAGGGCTGGGCCACCACCCCACACCGTGACCACAGCGCTTGCATTTCCTAGGCAGGAGACGGAGGAACGGGCCACGTCCGCACCCAGAGGCCAGGCAGCTCCAGACACAGTCACAGCAGCCCCAGGAGCTTGCAAGAAGAGATGCTCCACCAGAAACCTCCTCCAGCCCCCAGGCTGGGAGGTGACACCTCCAAAAGGCAGAGACACCAGCCTGCCCCACCGGAGAAGAGCGATGGGGTGAGCTCAGCACCCCATGCCACCGGCCACAGTGGGACCCGCACACAGGCCCATGCCCATCACGAGGCTAGACACGCAGAGGGGTAAAACATGCTGGTATTCAGACGATGCTCCACTAAGCCCCGGTGCGAGCAGCTGCAGATAAAGAGATGGAGGCAGAGCCGGTGCTGAGCTCCAACACCTCCCGATCCTGTTAGTTCCAACCGTACCGGCGTCACCACCTGCGTCCAGCCCCAGCACGCTCCACCAGCCGCCAAGGGCACCGCTTTGCCAGCATCCCCCACGGTCTCCCCCCCAACCCTGCTTCCCCAGGACCACCCTCCGCTATCCCTGCCGGCCCCCGGGGACGGAGCCCATCGCCCACAGCACATCCATCGCCAAAGCCCAATGCCAAACCCTGGCACCGGGGTGTTGGGGCTGGGGCTCGCAGGGCTGTGCCCAGCGTCCCGCTGGGGGACAAGGGGCCCCGAGGCCGGGGGGCTTGAACCGAGCCCAGAGGGCTTAGACCCAGCTCTGGGACAGGGTCCTTGGCGCAGCGGGGTGGCAGAGGGCCGGGTGCCCACGGTCCCTCCCGGCCCAGGGGCCGCCGCAGGGCCGCGCTGGGTGCCGGGAGGAGGATGCTGCGCAGCGGCGGGCCCTGGGGAGGAAGCCACACCTCTCGCCTCCTCTGCCTCAGCATCCGGGTTAAGGGCTTAACTCTTTCCACGACAAAAACCTTCACGTTTCCCCAGCCCGGCCTCCTCCCCCTGCCAAACCCCAGCCCCCGGCGGGACCCGGCCGCCCGGGCAGCGGCAGGCGCCGGGGGCTCCCCCAGCCCGGGGCCAGGCGGTCGCTCCCCGCAGCAGCACCGAGCCCTGTGCCCAGGGGCCGGAGGCGCCGGCTGCCCCGCAAGAGCCCCCCGGAGCGGGGCACGCCCCGGGACGGCAGCCCCGATGTCCCCGGGGGCTGCGGCCCCACCGCCCCCGGGCTTTACGGAAACTTTTCCTCTGGAAAAACATTTTTTTTCCTTTTGGTTTCCCGCCCCGCAGCTCTCCAAGCATCCCTCCTGCGAAAGATCCTGGGGTTTCCCAAGGGCTTCCCGAGGATGCTCTCGGAAGAGCAGAGGGAGAGGAGGGGTTAAATCTAAGTTCCCCTGAAGAGGGGGGGGCAAGGTGTCCCTCCCCAGCTGGCGGCTCGTTCCCCAGTGCCGCTAGATGGAGCCGGCAGCCCGGCGGAGCGCCTGCGCCCTGTCCCCAAGGGGCTCCCCGGAGCAGGGGACCCCTGGGACCCCAGGGGACCCCACGCCTCCCAGCAAGCCCGGCTGGGCTCCAGCACCCGAACCCCGCTCTCCGACCGGCCTGTGCCATCCTGGCTCTGCCACCGGCATGGCACGACGGGGCAGGGACACAATGTGTCCCACAGACGTGGTACCCTCACCAACAGCAGCTGAGCAGGGCACGGCCAGCTGGGTTTGGGATACCAGGGGACAATCCCCCAGGTCACAGCAGCACCAGTGCACCGCCCACACCGCTGAAACAACCGAGCCAGGCACCCCCAGCCCCGGCTTCAACCGCACCCGGCACAGAGCTCCGCGTCCCGAGCACCTACCCCTGTGCCGAGGCCGTCGGTGGGTGTGGGTGAGACGCCGTCCCCGCTCTCCTGGCCACGGGCGCTGAGCTGGGGGGACATGGTGGGTGACTCGTCAATGTAGGGCATGGTTTCTGAGCCCTCCGGCAGCACCTTGGGCTCCTCGTTGCCCTCGGCGTCGTACTCATCTGCACCATAGTTGAAGTCTGCCAGGGGAAGAGAGGGTGGCGGTGAGTGTCCGGGCAGCAGCACAGCCGAGGGTCACCGCATGGCACACCATAACCGCCCCAGCCTGCGGTTACCTGTGGGTGACTGACCCCGTGTCCGATACCTGGGGCCACGCATGGATATGCACACCCACACCCACAGCCTAACCCAGCCCTGCCAGCCTCAGCTGCCTGCTTTCTGCCTGCATGGCTGAGCAGGCAGGGCATCACACAGAGCATCCTCAGCCCGCAGGGCATCCTCCACTCGACACACTTCCCTATATTTGCATAATTAACGGCACCGAGAGGCCGCAGGCCTTGTCTGCGCAGGGACAGCTGCTCTGCCAGACGCCCTGGCCCCACGCAAGCAGCTCTGCCCTGCCCGCCTGGCGGCCACAATCCCCGTGACATCCCCGGGGAGGGATGGAGCCGGGCTGGCAGCCACGGCCGCCGTCCTCTCCGCTTCCCCATGCCCATCCTCCTCGGAGCGTGGGAATGGGTGCCAGGATGCCTGGGTCCGCAGCACGGAGGACGCTGTCACCAGCCCTGGAAGAAGGGGGATGGCAGCAGCTCCGTGGCGGGTGGGTGGCTCAGGCCGTGCTGGGGAGGGCAGAAGGGGTCTGCTTTCCCCAGCGCAGGATGAGGCCACCGTCGCACAAAGCCAGCACCCATTTTTGGATGCCCTACGCTGTCCCACAACCCTGGAGCCCACGGCCTGGGGGAAGCCATTTTGGGGAGCCAGAGCCCCAAATGGGAGCAGGGGGGTCCGAGGTCTGCGGTGGGTCCCTGGGGCGCAGCAGGGGAACCGGGGTACATCCTAACCTGTTACCATGGAAACGGCAGCGGCTCGGTGGCAGCAGGAAGAGGCGGCTGCAGCAGCCCCGAGATGCTGACAAAGGGGAGGGGGAAGGGAGCCCGGCTGCGGCAGGGGTGGCTGCGGGGTGCAGCTGGCACCCCCCGCCTGAGGCCCATGGCCGAGACCCCCTCGGCAGCTCCCGAAGAGGTGGCGGGCACGGCTCACCCAACCTGACCCCACATCAGCCCCTTGCTCCCCTCCCGGCCCAGCAGCCCTACGGCCATCCCCACGGGCTCCCTGGCCACGGGCAGTGGGGGGACCCCAGCCAAGACCCTGGCAGAGACCCTGGCCAGAACTGGGTGCATGGGGCTGGAGCAGCCGTCCCAGACCAAACCCCGCACTGCCACTACTTCGTGCCCCCATGGCCCCACCACCCCAGCCAAGGACTCCCCCGACTCCCACCAACACCACTCAGCACATTAATATTGCATTCGGCTTCATATTTAAAGTTAATAAATCTTTAAATCAAAGAGTGCTGCAAAGCCTGCTCAGGCCAGGAGCCCTGCCAGTGCCGGTGGGGAGGGATGGGGGGTCCCATCCTGCATCTGGGTGTGGGATGCAGGAGAGCCCGGACATGGACCAGTTGCATCCCAGCTCTGCCAGGGTGCCACAGCCCCTCTCAGACCTTGCCTCATTAGCAATTAGCAGCTAATAACCATCCCTCAGAGGCTGGGGTGCCACCCTCACCAGGCCACAGCAGCCCCATTCAACCCAGGAGCTGACTGGGTATGAACGAGCTGGATGGGAAGAGATGGGGCAGCCCATAGCTCCCCCCGGTCCCCAGCTTCCAGGGAAAGGGGATCCCCGGCTCTAACTTGTCCTGCCTCCTCGGGGTGGGATGTCCCTCGTCCCCTCCTGCCTTTGACGGGTCCCAGCTGGGATGCCTCCAGCACCGGCCAGGAGTGAAGCAGCATGAGGTGCATTAGCGTCGGTGTCCCCCCATGATGGCCACCTCCCCGCGACACCCACCCCACGCAGCTCCCCTGAGCCCACCCAACCAGGCACTGTCCCCGGGCTGACGGTGCCCCAAAGAAACCCAAACCTCTCGCCCAAGCACCCTTCCCCATCAGGTGGGGACTAAGGGGGAGCCAAGGCAGCAGAGCGGGGACAAAGCTGACGGTCCCCACCAGGCACACCAACTCGGAGGCCATCAGGCTCCACCGCCTCCCCTCCACCAAGGCCAAGGGCTGCAGCTCCGGGCTTAACCTTGGGGCGGGCAACGGGGGCACCCAGAGTGGCACCGGCACTGTGGGAGACCTGGCAACCTGGGCTGGGGAAGCTCGGTGGTGAGGTAACGAGGAACACAGCTTTAATGAGGCATCTGGGGACCCTGAGAGGTGACACCTGCAGCGGCGCAGGGAAGAAGGCGGCATCGATGGCATGGAGGGGGAAGGGACTGACCTGCGGGCATGCAGGAATGACCCTGTGCTCACGCAGCCATTGCTCCCAGTTGGAGCAGATCTACGTCCCAGTCCCAAGCTGGGGACGAGACCTACAGGCAGTGCTCCAACAGGCGCCCAGGGAGAGGGACCCTGTGCTGCCCGCAGGAGGGAGGAGGGAGCCGTGTCCCCATGGCTCCAGCTTTGCCTCCAGCTGTGCCACCCGCAGCCGTGCAGTATTTACGGGGCTCTCAGCTGGGGAGGCCGGGCAGAGGGACCCCAGCACCCGCTGCAGGGAGGGAACCAAGCACCACCAAGCAGCCAGGATGGGCGAGGGGGACATTGCTGGGCAAGGGGACAGGGAGAGGCTGGCCCCTGCGTCCCCCTGCCTGTGGGGTGCTCCTGCCACCCAGCCAGCCCGCACCGAGTGCCTCCCTCCTCCCCCCGCAGCTGCATTGCCCCTGCAGCCTGTTCCCGTGCCCGTGCCAAAACCCAGTGCTATTTTTGCTCCCATTTTTCAGCAGCAGTGGAAATCCTCCTGCTCCACCCCAGGCATGGGGACCGAGGACACCCCAGCCCTACGGCCCCGAGCTGGATCCAGCCCCATAACTCACCAAGGGCTGGCACCCGCAGGACCCCGACACCCATCGGGGCAGGGGTCCCGCAGGCCGGCACGTGGCCCCAGGAGGGTGATGGGGCCAGGAACGTGTCCCCATGGGGGATTATTTTCCCCAGGAAAATAATGTTTCCACTCTGCCACGTCTTCCCAGGTCTGACCTGGGCTAATCCCAGCGTGATGGTCCTCAAGAGGGAGCACAGCCAAGGACAGCAGCCGGCTCCTTCCCAGCCTGGGCGGGTGACAGCACAGTCACCACAGCTTAGAGTGGCATTTTCTTCAGTCTCCAGCCAGTGGCACCCCGGGAGCGCACCAGCACACCCCAATGCTCGCCCGTCCTATCCCACTGCTGGGAGAAGCCCAACATCTGCATGGAGCCTGCGAGGTTTTGGGGAAACACTGCAGTTTCCCTGTGCCTGGGTGAAAATTCACCATGACAACAGGGATGCGTGAGCTGGCCTCGGACCTGCCTCCACGGGCCTCCTCCAAAGGGTGGCTCAACACAAACAGCATCTCCCCCACGCCGCCGCTGCCTTCCCCGCATGATGAAGGCCAGACCCTGCCCTGCATCCCCCAGAACACGGGCACCACACCGAGCAGCCTCCCCCACACCGCTCCCCTCCGCGGCGAGGGCGGCTGGAGGAGGATTTGGGACAGCAGAGCCATGGCTTTGCGGAGATGCCATGGCTGGGAAGGAGCGCTTGGAGGCTGGGGCTGGATGTGGCCTCTGGGCTCCAGCCCAGACGCCTGCACAAGCTGCGCCGGATCCCGGGATGGCTGCTGCTGGATGCGGCCTCTGCCTGTGAGTGAGGCTTTGGGCTGGAAAACTTGGGGAGTCTCAGCCATCTGCAATGTGCCCCCCACAGCCCCTGCTCCCTCCAGGGCATGGCAGAAGCCACATCCATGCAGGAGGCACCGCGTCCCCTTCTCTGGAGCGTCCCACCTTCCCACGCACCCTCCCGTGCCAAACCTCGCTGCCCCACAAACACCAGGCTCCGAGCTCAACCCCGCACCCCAAAACCCACCCCCAGCGTGCCTACGCAGCTCAACACTCCCCCAGAATGAACAACGGGGACCCCGTGACCGAACCCCCCATCCCCCTTGCCGTGTCCCTGGCTCCCTTGGCTGCCACGGGACCGGCACGGCTCCGGGGCTCGTTCCTCCCTGCTGCCTGTCCGTGGGACGGGGGGGCTTCACACCCCCCGGGCTGCTGCAGGACGCCCCCGGCCCCACCGGCTGCCAGCCCCTGGGTACCGACGCCACGTTGCCACAGCATCCCCGGCACAGCGCCTCAGAGCTCACTGCAAAAATCACGGCTGGGGGTGAGGAGCCTTCCCACGGCCACGGAGGGATGGGGATGGGATCTGGGGCAGAAAGCACCCATGTCCCCAAGGACCCCCATGGGCAGCGCCAGCTGTCAGGCTGTTCCGGCACCAGTGAGCCCCACCGCGCTGGGACCACCATCACCCATCCTGCTCATGCAGCCCCCCGGAGTGGGAAGCAGGTCCCTGGAGCCTGGGGGATGCTGGACCGACTCCGGCCAGCACCGCCCTGCCACTGGGGCATGCGGGATGCTCAGGAAGGGGAGCGCAACCCCCTGCCAGCATCGCCTGCCCCCTGCCCAGGCTCGGCTCAGCTCGGGAGCCCCCCGGCACGGGATCGCCAGCACAGCATCCCTCCCCAGTGCGACGCAGCGTTACACAACAGGTAGGGGGAACCCACCACCCCGGCCCCCCTCGCCGCCCCC
>VYZW01065368.1:0-13923 GCA_013401315.1 Balaeniceps rex
TCAGCCTGGAGAAGAAAAGGCTCCAGGGAGACCTTACTGCAGCCTTTCCATACCTAAAGGGGGCTTATAAGAAAAGATGGGGACAGACTTTTTACCAGAGCGTGTAGTGACAGGACAAGGGGCGATGGTTTTAAGCTGAAGGAGTGTCGATGTAGATTGGACCTAAGGAAGAAATTCTCTGCTGTGAGGGTGGTGAGGCACTGGACCAGGTCGCCCAGAGAAGCTGTGGATGCCCCATCCCTGGAAGTGTTCAAGGCCAGGCTGGATGAGGCTTTGAGCAACCGGAGCTAGTGGAAGATGTCCCTGCCCACGGCAGGGGGTTGGACTGGATGATCTTTAAAGGTCCCTTCCAACCCAAACCATTCTATGATTCTAATGCCAGCAGCTCATGGATTCCTTGTAAAAGGAATTAAAGCAGAGTTACTGCTAATGCCAGATGGTGCACCTTGAATCCTTGTCCCCATCACAGTGGCAGTGCTGAACCCCACATTAACTGGGTGCAACAGAGAGGGGTGCAGGCTCTCTGGAGCAGCTCTGCGAGCGTCGCTGGCAGGGCGTGCACAGCAGCTGCTGCAGAGCTGCCTCTGGAGGCCTGCGTCAGACCACGGTGGCACTTGGCACGCACATCATCCCGGCAGTAAACACACAGCCTGCTCTGGGCCCCCTTCCATTGAAACACCACCTAACGCAGCCAAAAAAAGGTGTTTGTGCAGGAGCTGGGCAGGTGGTGCGGGGCACGTCTGGCCACAGTGTGAGGGAAGGGAGACGAGGGCAGGCAAGGGACAGCCCGGCGGTTGTGAGGAGGCTGCAGCCTCCGTATCCAGAGCTGGGCCGGGGCTGCAGCTCTGTGTCCTGTGCCGGTGTCTCACTGGAGAGGAGATGGAAAAATGCAAGAGTGCAAAAGAGCCCCTGTGAGACCCGATAGCTGCAAAAACTGTTGTAGAGCAATAGCTTTGAAGGTCTTGACCTGTTCAAGTGATCAAGGCATGATCTGGGAATGGTGCAGAAGGCATATAGGGACTGTTGATGGAGTCAGGCCAGGCTGCAGGCAGGACACGGGCTTTTCAAGGGGATGATGTGAGGGGGTCTGCAGTGGTGAAGGCTCCCTGGGTATGTGTGGTTCCCAGAAAGGTACCCCGGGCTGAGTCCCCCAGGCCAGACAGTGCCGGGCAGGCACACCCTGCTCCTGGACACTGAGCCTGGGGGAGCGGTGAAGTGACAGTCTCCAGGGTGTCTCCGCTGGTCCTGCTCCACAGAGACCCCTCACATCCAGAGGGGCAACTAGCTCGGACATACCTGCTTCATCTGGAGTCACTCATCACAACAGGCAGCCTTGCAGCCTGCGTGTTTGGGCCACAAACAAGTTTGGTGCTTGATTACACAATTAGAAGCATAGCTGAAGAGAAACCAACCCCAAACATGCTCACTCAAGATGCTAAGTGCTTCCACAGGTCTCACCGCAAGCCCTGAAAGAGCTGCTGCAAAGCTGCAGGGGTGGTTTGGCCCAATGGAGCTCCACAGCCGGACTTCATGGTTGGGGCTGCCTGCACCCTTCGGAGTCATGTGGAGCAGCAGACGGCTGAGCTGCTCCCTCTGTCGCTCCACCCTCTGTCTCCTTGGCCTTTTTGTTCTCAGTCTCCCCCAAGGACCCCCTTCCTCCCACAGAGGCTGCTCTGGCCACTCGCCCCTGCTCCATTCCTTGCTCCGGACATTGAGCTTTTCATCATCACAGGGCTGTGTCAAGTGGTTAAAACAGGCTGTTTAGGCTACGCCGGTCCCTCCCACCCGCTTTTTCCACAGCAAGGGTGTTAACTCAGCCCATCTCCCAGGAGGCAGCGTCCTGCTGGTCTCCGAGACTTTCTCATCCAGATGCACTATCTTTCTGGAGGTCCCTAAACAACACAAATCGTTGGGCTCAGCACTGGGAGCACTGGGTGAGATTTATGTCTCTGTGTGGCCGTCAAAAGTACGCAGGGCAGGGCTCCCTGTGCAGGGGAAGAGCTGCGGCTTCGTAGTCTGGGGGGCTCTGTGCGCAGAGGCTGGCAGCCTGCAGGACACCGTACAGCTCCGGGGAAGAAGAGGGCACTGTGTGCTGAGGAGCTCCTGGTGTTGCGGGCTGGCACCTGCCCAGATGCCTCTTTGCAAAGAGCCCGTCCGGAGCCTCGGGTGACCCCTTGTCCTTGCTGCACAGGCTGAAACGCTGGGGGCTGAACTGCTACATGTACGCGCCCAAGGATGAGCTGAAGCACCGGCTGCTGTGGCGAGAGCCCTACACAGAGCATGAGGCAGGTAGCGGCTCTGCTGGGCCCCAGCACGGGTGGGCTGCAGGTGTCCCAGGTCCTCGAGGGGGAAGCATGGTCCACATCTCAGCCAGGGTCAGGCTGGCTGTTACCACTCTTCCTGCCAGGACCCTGCCCGTTGCAGGGAGACCCGCAGGCCCTGCCTAGTGCAAGGAGACCCGTAGGCCCTGCCCGGTACAAGGAGCCTCCCCAGACACTGCCCTTCACATGGAATTGCCTAGGAGTCCACCCAGCATGGGGAGCTCCCCACATGGGTCTCTGGCGATATGCTTGAATATGCCAGGGCCCACAGACCCGTGCGGGGAGTCCTCTGTGTCCCAAGGGACTGGAAACTGTCTCCCCTCCAGATGCTCTCTCAGGCCTCCTGATGCCCTCGGCTCCTTCTGTTTGGGCCACTGTGGTTCCCTCTCCCTCCATCCCTTGCCTCCCTCCATCCCTTGCCTCCCAGCGCTCACAGCACTCCCTCTGCTTTGTCCCCAGCCCGCATGCGGTCTCTCATCGAAGCTGCCCAAGAGCAGGGTGTGGAGTTTGTTTTCGCCATTTCTGCTGGCCAGGACATGGTGTTTTCAAGTGCCGGGGATCGGCTCCTGCTGCAGCAAAAACTCAGGCAGGTACCGTGGGCCATTCCTTCATCCCCCTGCTCCCAGGCGAGGGGCATGCATGCTTGTGTGTGGGTCCCATGCCCACCCCAAAGGCTGGTGTGGGGCTGTAAACCCCTCCTGCAGCTCTGTGGGGTGCCCGGTGGCAGACGTGCTGTCCCTGTCACGGTGACAAAGAGCCAAGGGCTCCTTGGATGCCTGACTGCTACCAGACAGCACTGGGGGCAGGAGAGGGACCAGCCAAGCCCCAGAGCTTGCTGGGCACCACCAGAGGCTGGTGCAGGCTGGTGCTGAGCCCCCAGTCCTCAGTGAGGGTAAAGAGCCACTGGCATGACGTGTTCCCTCCGTGGGCAGCTGCTCCTTCCCGTGGCACAGCCCAGGCAGCAGCTGGCCTGTGCTGTGCCGTGCCCGGCCACCTCTCCAGCTGTCCCCAGCCAGCCCTGGCGCAGGGAGCACCTGCCCGGGCATGCAGCGAAGCTCCTCCCGAGGCTCTGCCAGCCTCCACTCCTGCTGCCGGGCTCCCGGTGCTGCAGGGCGATGCGGGGTGCAGGGCTGCCTGGCAGAGGCACGGTGGGAGCGGGCTCTGGGCCACCGCAGCACAGACTCTAGTTTGAAAGGGCTCCTGGCCCATGGTAAACACGGCTGTGCCCAGGGCTTGGAACAAGGTGGGCCGTGGCCACAGGGCTGGCGCACGCCTGCGGAGCGGCTGGGCCTTGTGTGCGGCATCCGCTGGGCAGGTGTGGGGGACATGGTGAGGGCTTTGCCTGCCCCATCCGTCCGAGCGCCCCAGACCTCTGCTGTCCTTACGGGGCCCAGGCGGCAGGGGCTCGTCCAGGGCTTGCTGCCTCCTTTCTCTCTGCTGCCCAGGGATCTTAGCAGCCCATGCCCATGCCCGCAGGTGGCTGCCATGGGGTGCCACTCCTTCGCGCTGCTCTTTGATGACATCGACCCCTGCATGTGCCAAGCTGACAGAGACGTCTTCCCCTCCCTGGCGCAGGCTCAGGCCTCTGTGGCCAACGAGGTGTACCGGGAGCTGGGCCAACCCTCCGTCTTCCTCTTCTGCCCTACAGGTACCGCCTTCAGCTGTGTGGCCCCAGCCACCCCACCCGTGGGAGCCTGGTGCTTGGCCAGCTGTGGCACCCCGCAGCAGACCGGGGTGCCCTTTGGCTGGCTGCACCCAGCACCTGTGTCTGCTGAAAGCTGACTGCCCTGACAGCCTCCACGGCTCCCCTCAGTCCCCTCGTGCTCCTGCAGGAGCCCTGGAGATCTCAGGAGTAGGACAGGACCAGGCTGCAGAAGGGCTGGCACTTCAGCAGCCGTGCATGCTGTATTCCCCGCACTGTGCATCTCCCCAGCCCCTACCCGTTGCCCCCAGGCAGCCTTTCCTCTCCCCATCTCTCTGCTCCTCAGGGGATGCTCTGTTCTCTCTCCCCAGAGTACTGCGGCTCTCTGTGCTCTCCCAGCCCCGGCCAGTCCTGCTACTTGCTGACCCTCGGCCAGGAGCTGCTCCCAGGGATCGGTGTCATCTGGACAGGTGAGCGCCTGGCCCCGCTCTGAGGCGCATGGCCCTGTGCGGCTCCTCGGTGAGAGCCAGCATCTGCCAACCCTGCAGCCACGGGTTCTGTCCTGGCAGAGGCGTCAGCAGATGCCCCCGTCGTGGTGCCTTTCAGCATCGGGGTGTGCAGCCCCGGCCACGCAGGCAGCGGGTCGGGCTGTGGGTCTACTCTCCTTCTGGCTAGGGAGGGTGTGTGTGGGGGGTGATGCGACCCTCATCTCCATGCTCAGTGCCCAGATGTGTGCATGTCCCTGTTGTGAGTGTGCGTGATGGACTGTGCTGCCTGTGTGCTTCACGCATGTTCATGCCGTGATGCCCCAGGCCCAAAGGTGGTGTCACAGGAGCTCTCAGCCACACTGCTGGAGGAGGTGGAGGGTGTCCTGCAGCGCCGCCCCATCATCTGGGACAACCTGTACGCCAACGACTATGACTGCAGACGTGTCTTCCTGGGCCCCTACACAGGACGTGCCCCCGGCCTCATGCCCAGGCTCCGTGGACTGCTCCTTAACCCCAACTGCGAGCTCCAGGCCAACTTCATCCCCATACACACATTGGGCAGCTGGTTTCGGAGTGAGCTGCGGAGCTGCGCCCACCCCGATCACGCAGGTACCTGGCCCCAGCGCCCCAGGCAGCTCTGTACGTGGGGCCCCAGTGCTGGCAGTGAGCTTGCACACCCAGGGCGGGGCCCTGCCCATTGCTGCCCATCTTTGTCATGGCCCTGCAGGCTTTCCTGCATGGCAGCCTGGGTGAGGTGTCTCACCTGGCTGGGCACCACCCGACATCCTAGGGCATGGGATCCATCCTTGGGGCACCTCCTTGCGGGGGCGGGGGGGCTGCCCATCCTCAGTGTGGCATGGGATAGCTCCGTCAAGCATAGAGTGGGGCTGCCCAGGCTGATGAGCTCCAGTTCCGTAGGAATGGAGACTGCGGCAGCCCTGGGGGACAGCCAAGCCCCACCGGAGGGGAGCTACAGTCCCCAGGAGGCCTTGGAGCTGGCGCTGCATGACTGGGTGGCTGAGATAAACTGGCAGGCCTTGGAGCCAGGTAGGTGATGAACTCGCATCGTGCAGCATCCCGCACCCCCTCCGGCGCGCTGGACCAGCTCTGCTGGGAGCTCGATGGGGTGAGGGAGCCCCATGCCCTGCCTGTTTGGATGGGGCGCTCTGGCTGGTGTGGCAGCGGGGTCTACGTGTGTTGTGGTGGGCAGGCATGGGTGTCCGTCGCGACATGCTGCCCTGTGGGTGCTCCTGCCCTGGACACATCCCAGAGGGGGTCTCCTCAGCTGGCAGCATGGGAGCCTGGGCCATGATACGGCTCTGGAAGAGGGGGTCCAGCCAGGTGCAAGCTTGGTGTTTCGCAATGTTTGCCTCTGCAAAGCCTGTGGCCTCACCAGCCACAGAGGCCTGAACTTCAGAGCACAGAGCAATGCAAAGCCCATGGTCCTGGCAGCTCCCCAGTCCCTGCCAGCTCCGAGATGGAGTTTCCCAGCATGGCCGCCCCAGGGCTGTCCTGCCCCACAGACAGCAGTTTCTATGCAGGTGCCAGAGGGGCTGCCCCCTTGCTCCTTTCTGCCAGGAGGAAGGACCCCGGGACACCCCAGCGTCAGCCTCAAGAGAGGAAGAAAGCTGCAGCCTGGCACAGCAGGAGGACAGGAGGTCATGCCCGACCCGCAGCCCCACGACTCTGTTCCCAGTGGGGCAGACCAGCATGGCTCTGAGCCCCGTGGCATGGCACCAGAGGAGGGAAGGAGGAAGGTGACCTCGGAGCCCGAGAAGGGCAGCGGGAGCAGGACCCCTGCTGGCAGTCGGCAAAGCCCCACAGGGGACGGGGACCAGCTCACCACGGGGAGCAGAGAGAGCTGTGAGCCCTCCTCTGCTCTGCCCAGCACGGCTGGGAGTGCCCAGTCCACAGGAACCCCCGTGGCTACCGAGACCCTCCACAGCCCAGGCCCTCCCATGTGCTACAGCAATGGGGCCAACACCAGCCAGAACCTTCCCCTACCCACCAGTGATGCCAGGACAGGGGATGGCAGCCCCTCTGAGCCCCTCAGCAGTACCCAGCCTGAGGCCAGCAGGGCTGACGTGCCCCAGACACCCCCAGGGCCTGGGGCTTGCACCAGCCCTGGGCCCCCAGCACCACTCACTGATGGGGCTGGCGCCAGCCCTGGGCCCATGGCTCCGCTCACCGATGGAACTGGCGCCAGCCCTGGCCCCCCAGCACCACTCGCTGATGGGGTTGGTGCTAGCCACAGCCCCACGGTGCCATTGACCCCAGAGGAGGCTGCATCCAGCCCTGTGGCCCTGCTGACCCTGGGGGAGGCTGGGTCTGGCCCCATGGTACCACTGACCCCCAAGGAGGCCAGGACCAGCCCCACGGCACCATTGACCCCAGAGGAGGCTGCGTCCAGCCCCATGGCCCTGCTGACCCTGGGGGAGGCTGCGTCCAGCCCCATGGCCCTGCTGACCCTGGAGGAGGCTGGGTCTGGCCCCACGGTACCACTGACCCCCAAGGAGGCCAGGACCAGCCCCACAGCACCGCTGACCCCAGAGGAGGCCAGGTCCAGCCCCGTGGCACCACTGACTCTGGGGGAGGTGCGGATGCTGGTGGAGCTCTTCTACCTGCCCTACCATCATGGGCCACTGGCGCAGCATCTCCTGGAGCACTTTCGGTGCCTCCGAGCAAACAGCCTCAGCGTGGGGATCCCGGCCACGGCACCCGATGCCTGCGAGGTAAGGCTGGTCCGGTCACTGCTGCGGGATGGTGCCTGTTGCGGTTGTGCTGACACCCAGCCCGTCCACAGGGCCCACGGTGGCGCAGCCGAGCCCAGTCCTTCCAGCTGCTCTGCGCTCAGGTGTGCAGCCTGTACAGCCGCTTCGTCAGCAGCGCCGGGCGGGCACTGCTCTACGACCTCCACCCCTACCTCTGGGACATCCGCAACATGCTGCTGGCTGCCAGTGCCTTCATCCTCTGGCTGGGTACGTGGCCGATGCCAGCCCCGAGCCCGCCCCATGGCCCCGTAGCGCGTATTCACACCCTGGCCAAATCCAGCCATGTTGAAGTGCAGGAGTCCCCAGGCGCCGTGGCACACCCAGGGCATCTGAAGCTTGTTCTGCGGTGATCCACTGTTTCCCCCCTAAAGAGGTGAAGGTGTCTGGGACCCTCTCCCAGAGGTCTGGGGTCCCTGCGTCCAGCCTGGAGTCCCAGGGTCTCTCCTGGGAGTGCTCCTCCCCTTGACACCTTCCTTGCCGCTGACTGATGTCCTGTGCTCACAACCTTGCCTCCTTTGCAGACGGCCGTCTCCTCTGCGACCCTGACCCCAAGGGCACCTGGGGAAGCTGCTTTGGCTGTAAGTACCAGTGCTGCCCTCCGCCACCTCCAGCCCCGCAGCAGCAGCCAGCACTCACCGTTGGGCTGCCCTTTCCCATGCCCTGCCTGCCGAGCGGAGCAGGAATGGCCATGGGAAGGCTGGCAGCCCTGCCTGCCCTGACACACTGAGGCAGGACGGGGCACTGCTGCTGGGGACGGGGCAATCGTCGGAACAGCTCGTCACCATCTCTCACAGTCTAGAAGGAATGCCTATTTCTAGGACATGGTTCCTCAGCCCTTTTAGCCCAAGGACCCCTTAGCCTTTCTGGTAAAAGGGATCCACGGGCCATTGGGAGCAGTAATGCCCTGGGTGACAGAGGTGAGGTCGGATTTTGAATGCCTGTGCATCACTTTGGAAGCCCTTGTTCCTCTGGTTTAGGGTTCCCTGGTTGCTCTGTGGGCCTTGCGACCTCTTACAAACCAAGAACTGTTACCACATGACAACAGGGAAGCAGCCGCATGCAGGGCAAGTTCCACAGGCACTGCAGAGTGGGCTGGCTGGGCAGGGAAGCAGCGTGCTGCTCTCTGCCATGCTGCAGCTTTCCAGCTGCAGCCAGGAGCCGTGTCTTTACCTTACACCTTCCGTGGAGGCAGGACCATTCCTTTCCCCATTCCCCCACTTCAAGCCCGGTTGTGGAGGGTGTGCTGCTACCCCAATGCATGGGGCTGGCTGCCCGAGCCCAGGCGAGGGCCCGTACCCGGGCTGCACAGTTGTGGGGGCAGATCCTTGGAGCTGTGACCAGCGTGAACCGTGATGTTGCTGTGTGATGGAGGCTGATGTCCCTCCGGCCCAGCAGGTTTTTGTTCACTTGTCTGTCTCCTGCTGCCTCCAGGGTGCCAGAGCATCACTGCCCCAATCCTGCTGGGGGGGGACGCTGAGCCCTGGGCACGTCGTGGGGGCCTCTTTGGAGAGTTGCAGGTGAGAGCATGCCCATATCTGTGGGGGCTGAAGGAGCCATTGGGAAGCCAGGATCCCAGCTGCTGCTCTTGGCCCTACCACTGGGTTGCTGCAAGCTTGGGAAGACAGAGCTGCCCCGGGCCTCTGCACGTTGGCTGTGGCTCCTGGGGTTCATGGTGCCTCAGAGGGACCCTCCTCCTGCTGCCTCCAGGACAAGGTTTGGAGCCAGGACAGCCTGCTCCCTGACGGACTGTATCTCTTCCAGGCACTGCTGCCTGTGGGCAACAGCTGTGACCTTTTCTACCACCCCCCTCCGCTCTTCCCATCCAGTCAGCTGTACCTCCTGCGCCCGCTGCTGCCCCTGGACAAGGTGAGAGCCACGGCCCGAAGGGGTGGCCCGCACCACTCAGGCCAGAGCTCACCTTTGCATGGTCCGTGCTGTACGTGCGCTAACGAGATACATGCTCGTCTGCTGCTGACCCCAAGCCTGAGCTTGCAGCACAGGGTGACGCGGGTGGGAAGGGACCTTGGGTCCAGCCCCCGCTCAGAGCAGGCCAGTCTGGGGCAGGTCACCTGGGCCTGTGTCCAGCAGCGTGTCAGCCCCCTGAGCTGGAGAGTGGGTGTTGTGGCCAGCGGCCTCGGCAGCAACTGTCACCTGCCTCCCTGCAACGAGTGCCCGGGCAGAGCCCCTCCTGGCAGCCAGCAGCAGGAGAGGGAGACCCGGCTCAGAAGTGAGCAGCAGGCACAGCCACAGATAAACTGGCACAGAGTCGCGGTCGCCAGGTTGCGAGGGCAATCTCCAGAGCACCCCCAGTGCTGATCTCCAGTGGTGGCCGCGAGCAGATGCCTGGAAAGATCCAGAACAGGACAAGTCTGGATGGCGACCTCCTGCAGCCTTCATCAGTCTGCAGCTCTGGGCACTGCCTGAGCCTGTTGAGGTTCATTTCCAAATCAGTCCCTTCTTCAAACACTCATCCAGCTTACAGGATGATTCCCTGCTGGAGAGGCAGCAGCCTCTGTTGGCCGTGACCTGTCTGCTGCCAGCCCCCCTCTCTGTTTGACATCCCAGAAGTTCGATGGAATGGGGAGGGAAAAGGAGAATTTGGAGGTGGGTGGACACACAAGTTAAACTGCTGCCAAATCCAGCAGAGCCCTGGGTTCCCCATGTACCACACAGTCTGCAGCGAACACCCTGCTCCCTCACCCTGCTGCCTCTCCTAGCTAAAAGAAATGCTAACGCTGCAAATCCAGCCATCATGGACACAACTGCACATCGCCGCTAAATACAGTACCCGGCAACGCGCGGCTGCAGCGCTTGTAAATAACAGAGGAGGAGTTGCAAGCACATGAGAGCAGATTATAATATCAGACTGCAGCTGCCAGCAATTCCCATTGCAAGAGCTTGTTTTCAATTGCCTGTTGCCAGATTTCATCTGAACAGGCTAAACTTTAACAAGCTGAATGTCTGTGTCCAGTGAAACTTTGAGAGAAAAATCCAGCTAAGCACTTCAGCCCGTTCTGGGAACGGTGCTCGGAAGTGCGCTGTCCTGCCCTTGTTCAGTGATCAGGGCAGCCTTTCCTTTGAGAAGCGATGCTTTTATTGGGATGTTCTTTTCACTGATCCTGTGAGCAGCAGCAAACCCAAATCTGACCAAGATGGGAAATGTTAAGATGTCCCACTTTGCACATGCTCTGTGGAGACTTGAGTTTTGGTATTGGTTTCGCTCCCGTTCTGGCTGCTCTGAGCATGCTCTGTCCTGGGGCGAGCGGCTTTCTTCAGCAGCCGCTGCTCTGGGATGCCTGACTGGAATGGCAATTTCTCATTTTGAAGTGTTGCCGTGCTGTGGCAACGAGCTTCAGAGGCCAGCAGAAGGTGGTGCATGGAGCATCACTTGGCGCAGACGCCAGTGCCCTTGGACAGCTGAAGCACGTACCTTCATACCTTGCCCTGGCCAGGATGCGCTGGAGGCCTCAGCCCTGGTCGTGGTCCCTCTTTATGGTCAACTGAGGCAGCTGCTGGCACACCGTGCTCCAGCAGGGGCTGTGGCAGGAGCGGCAGGCAGCTGAGGGGCAGCAGTGGGGCAGGCATTGGGCAGGGCAGGCAGAGCCAGGGCTGAGATGGATCTGGGTCTTCCAGGGAGAGCTTTACCGAATGTGCCAGGAGAGTTTGGACTGTGACCCCAAAGTCGCAGAAATCCTCGCAGCCCACCCCGATCTCCTCGGTGACAGGTGAGACGTGGCCCCTCTAGGGCTCCCTCTTACCAGGCGTGTGCTGAGCCTGGCCACGTGCTGGGTGATGCAGGGCCGTGGTGTGAGGCAGTGGCCTCTCCTCGCATCCCTGCGGGGACCAGCTCTGCCTGCCCCACAGCTGGCAGCAGTGGCCTCACCCTGCGGGAGGGGACAGGGAGGGCAGTCCCTGCGCTAATGTCCAGCTGGGTCGGGGCAGCCGCTGTGGGGATGGACCCACTGTCCAGCCTGGCTGCAGGGGGGCTGCAGTGGCTCCCCTTGGCTGATGGCTTCTGCTGGGGGGTGGTCTCAAAGGGGTGGTCCGGTGGGTGCTGGGGTGCTGTCCCGCCGGGGCAGGAAGGAGGAGGCTGGCTGGTCTGAGCTTTCCCTGGGGCAGGCTGGGCTCCAGGCGGCAGCTCAGTGGTGCTCCTGCTCTGGCTGGCAGGCTGCTGGGCAGCTTCCTGAGCCTGAGCCCCGAGTACACGTTTGTGCTGGAGGATGAGGGTGGTCCATGCGGCTACGCAGCCGGAGCACTCTGCGCTGAAGGCTTCCTGCAACAGCGAGACAGCAGCTGGCTGCCAGCCATACGGCCCAAGTACCCCCGAAACCTGGGCGCAGGTGCCCCTGCTCTGGGACAGGTGAGGGGGCACCTGGGGCAGAGGGGAGCAGGTATGGGGGGGTGGAGGGGGTTCCCTCACTTGCGTTTCTCTCCTGCAGGATGACCTGGAGGAAGCACTGCTCTTCTTCCATGCAGAGCCACCGGCTGTGCCCCTGCCTGTGCTGCAGCGCTTCCCCTCCCTGGTGCAGCTGGGCATGGCCCCCCGCGTGCTGGACGTGGGGGCCTGCCGCAGCCTGGCTATCTGCCTGCTGAGCGCACTCAGGGCCAACGGTGAGCATGACCTCCCCGTGCTGGGGGGGACTGAGGCCCCCTTGATCCAGCACAACCCTGTCCCGACTGCTGCCTTGCCCACCCCAGAGCTGGGAGCCAGCCCCACCTGCACCCCACCTCTCAGCACGGGGCTGGGGTAGCCCTCACCAGGGCTCCCCGTCCCCTCTCTGACACAGTCTGGCCCCAGCTCCCAGGCACCGTGCCCTCCCTTTGCACAGGGGACACGTGGACCTGTGTCTCAGGGCATCATGCAGGCACCCAGTGCCTTTGGCAGTGGAGAGGCTGATGCCCTTGAGGAGGGGGTCCCAGCCACCGGCCCCCAGCCCCAGCGCTCAGTTCCCGGTGCCAGGGGCCTGACCTCTCACCTCCCTTCCAGGGTCGCGGGGAGTGTTTTGCCAGGTCAGTGCCACTGACTGGCAGCAGCTGAGCTTCTACAGCAAGCTGGGCTTCGTCGCCCTGCCAGTGGCCTGGGGCAGCTCCCCTGGCACTCAGCTCCTGGGACGTCTCCTCTGAACACGCTGCGTTGGGTGCGGGCACAGGGAGGCTGTGCCACGGGACAGGCTGACCTCCCCATCCCACGCAGCATCGGCTTGAGAGAGAAGGAGCAGAGGGGCACCTTGAGCAGGGCAGGTACACGTGATGGGGGACATGGTCTGGGCGTGAGCAGGATGTCACTGGGATGTGTGCAGCGGACTAGGCTGCGAGGGTCCTTGGGCGACAGAGAGGTATTTCTGCCATCTCAGGAGATTTGGGCATCAGGGCCCCTCCACTCCTCCCCCAACTGTTCCTGCTTGCTGAGCACCTCCACCTTTGCTGGGGAGCCAGCAACATCCCCAGGCCGTCTGCAAACCACCAGGCCTGGCAGGAGCCACGTGGGCAGTATTTAGGGTGATGGTCTCAGGGCATGGCACAGTGCATTAGCGCTAAGGGAGTGTCCCCATCCCACAGGCTGGGCTGTCGAGCTCTCTCCATCCCCTGTGGCCCTAGGCTGGGCAGCTGGTGCCATGGCTGGCTCTCGGCCCCAAGGACCTGCTTGTCTGTATGGACCAACCTGGTATGGGACACAGTGAGGCAGCCTCCATCTCTGCTTCCCAGGGGCTGAGGGAAGTGCTGTCCTTGGCAATAAAGCATTTGCTGGGCTCTCACCATGGTTCATCTCTTTGGGGAAAGTGTTGGGGTACCAGCATGTCCCTCAGACCCTCATGCCCACCTTTCAGCCAGCCCTGTCTGTCTGTCTGCCTCACACTGCCTGTCGTTATAGCCGGTCCTGTGTAATCTCAAACAAAGCAGCTCCCCACACATCTGCCTCTCCAGCTGCTCACCAGCCATTGGCCTCCCCCTGCACCGTGCTCCAGGAAGGAGCTCCAGGCGCTGGCAGCATGTGATCATGGCAGGGCTCCCCATGGGGTTTGGCAGACCCCAACCCTGTGGGATGGGGCTCTCCTGCAGGATGGGACCCTCTGGGCCTGGGCCTCCCCTGTGGTCATGGCTGCCTTGGGGGTCTGGGGGTCACTGCATGTCCAGGACAGGCAGGATGGCCAGGCGGGGGACGTCTGTCCAGCCATCCTGCTGCAGCCTCTGGGAAAGTGCTGGGAGGGAGGGGTTGAAGGAGCAAACCATCACTGAAGGTTTCACTGAAGGTTTCTCCTCCAGACCCTCCAGAGCTGGCTGCCCCTCGGCTCCAGGTGTGAGGAGGAGGTTGGGGCAGGGGTGGCCAAGAGACCAGGAGCAGAGAGGACTCGGACAGCCCTGCCCTTCCCTGCACCTTTGCGCTCTCTGGCTTGCGGTGCCCAGAGAGCCGCTCCGAAGGGTGGCAGCAGCCCTGTCCCTGTACCCGGGGCTGCCATGGGTCACCCAGGCTGGATGGGGAGTTTGGTGCTCCCAGGCTGGTGGGACCCAGTGCCCATGGCAACGCGGGTGGGAGTAAGGCTCGGGGACCCTCCACGGGCGGGTGGGGAGGGCTGGGCTGTCCGGAGGAAGGCCCGGGGCTGCCCCCCCCCGCAGCGGGCAGCCCCCCCGCGGCCCCCGGAGCGGCCCCGCAGCCCCCGAGGCTCGGTCCCGGTGGGTCGGTGCCGGCCCTGGAGCGGAGC
>VYZW01065384.1:0-24127 GCA_013401315.1 Balaeniceps rex
GAAGATGTCCGTGCCCCTGGCAGGGGGGTTGGACTGGATGGTCTTTGAAGATCCCATCCAACCCAAACCATTCTGTGAATCCATGATTCTGTGATAAGAGTACCCCTAAAGCCCTGAGAAACTGCTGCTTTGCAGCAAGAGAACAACCTGACCCTTGTCTGTACCCCGTGTGAGCTCATAGCTGTAAGGGAGGGCTGAGCTCTGCCATCTGTGTGCTCATGGGTCTAAGGAGCTGCATAATGCCAATGTTCCCTTGGGTTGATCACCCTCCCCAACTTCCCCACCTCCAGGAAGGGTCCATAGCCCATTTCCATCCACTGTTACATGTTTTAGGGTGACAGAGCTTCACTCCCACCAAGGGCAACCCGCGACACCCCCTTGCCAGCCCTTCCCGCCTGGTTCAGTGGACAGTACGGGAGCACACTGCAGGGAACAGCTGCTGCTGACAGCCATGGAGGGCGAGGAGCTCAGGGTGGCGTGAGGGCAGCCGGCACCACCAGAGCTGCTGCTGTGGTCCCTCCCGGTGGTCACAGCTGAGTCCCATGTCCTGCTGCTGGCAGTTCTTCACGTTGTACAAGTGCCATCAGTCAGAGTGAAGCTCCCGGCTACAGGGTGGATTTTTCTGTGCCTTTATAAAAAAATCGAACCACTCCCAAAAACATGACAAGGGAAATGCATCCCTTTTTTAATTGCAAGCAAAACTACCTCCAAACAAAGCCTTCTACAGCCCCGAAGAGCAGTCTAAAGGCTTTTGTGTTCTGGCAGCCTGATCTAGTGGAAGATGTCCCTGCCCACGGCAGTGGGGGGTTGGACTGGATGATCTTTGAAGGTCCTTTCCAACCCAAACCGTTCTGTGAGTCTGTGATCCTATGAAACTCAATTTCTGGCATATTGGGAAACGGCTCATTCAAGAGATATAAGCTTTTGGATGGAGGATGCATGTGATGCTCTGTCCTGACCTTCCTGGAACATCTTCAGGGCTGTTTGCTGTGCTCAGCCTGGCAGCTAGATCAGACAGCAAGTCAGGCCCCAGTGTGGATGCTCATGTGGGGATGAGCTTCTCCCTTGGGGGCAGCAGCCAGCACCAGGGGGACTCAGTGTGTTCAGCTGGGCCCTGGTCAGGTGTAATTCCAAGGTTTTCTGGTGTGTTTCCTGGAGAATGGAGAGCAGCCTAATAAGATGAGGGTGCTCTGTATGCGGGGGCTGACCATTCTGCCACACTACCCGCCCTGGGCTGGCAGCTCTGCAGACGGCCACTCAGTTTGGGGCAAGCATTCATCCCCTGTGTCCCCGTGGGGCTGGTGCTTGGGGGAGCCCTCCAGTGGGGGAAGGAAAAGCGGGACCGTGCTTCTGGAGCAGGGACAATTACCCTGGACACACCCTGTCCCCCTGGCCCAGCCTGCATGCCCTGGCCCCTGGGCTCCCCACGCCAGCTGTGCCCACGCTCCCAGCCAGGGAGGAAGTTCGATGGCTCAGGGCGCAGGGTCCCCCCGGGGCCTTCCTGCTCAGCTCCAGCACTGCAAAGTGACCACCATGGGTCCATCCTGTGCCTGTGCCAGGTCCGGCACATCCTGGCAGCATGGCAGAGGCAGGGAGGGCTCAATGCAGGGCACCGTTGTGGCCTCAGCTCTGGGCTGCTTGAGCACAAGCTGTGGTGTGGTGCAGGAGGGTGCTGCCAGCCATGACCCACAGGTCTGCCGCCACCCCAGGGTGTCCTCTGGGGGCTGAAGGCTATGCTTGGGCTGGGCTTGGGCGAGGGGCGCATCCGGTCCACCGCACTGGGGCTGTGTCCCCTGCTGCCACCTGCCCCCCTTGCACTTCGTCACACTCCTCGGAGCAGCTTTTGGGCTAGAAATGCTTTTTGGGCTGCTAGAGGTGTGTGGGGTGCTGAGGGCTGAGCCTTCCCCCAGCTTGGGGGTGGCAGGTCTCCCCCTCCCACGGGACCCTCACCTCTCTCTTCCTCTCCCCTCTGCAGCACTCAACGCTGTCACGCAAGTTCGTGGAGGTGATGTCCGAGTACAACGCCACGCAGACCGACTACCGGGAGCGCTGCAAGGGCAGGATTCAGAGGCAGCTGGAGATCAGTGAGTAAACCTGGAGTGGGAATGCAGCCGGGCTGTGCGCACTGTGGGGCTGCATCTTCCGGCCAGATCAGAGCTGCTCCCACAGCTGTGCAGAGCTCCCCCATGAAAACCTGGGGGTGCATGAGGGCTGTGCGCCCACCTGTGGGAGCAACTGGGACACAGCTCCTGCTGGGGGATAGACAAGTGCTGGTACCTTGCATTTCAGTGTCAAACGGCATCCAGCAAAGCACAAAAACTCCCCTCAGATTTTCTTAAATGCTGTGTAGAGAGTGCATAGAGCACAGGGAAAAGAAATTTCTTCCTTGTTTGCAGCTAATTTTGAATTCAAAGAAGCTAGTGGAAATTCCTGACTCCTATGTGTTGCCTTGCCTTTCCTCTGGGTGCTTTTCATCGTGAGTGAACTGAACTAAATATAAAACCAGAGAAGTGAGCTCTTGAGATGGGGGCACTTGCTGCTCCCAGCAGTTCCCTTGCCGCAGGAGGAGCATGAGCCTTGGTGCCTGCCGCAGGCATCTCCCCAGACCCAGGACTGTAATGGCTCTTAGCAGCAGTAGTGATGTCTTCTGGACGAAGGTGGGCCCCAGGTGACACCTCTGAGGCTGTCACCACTGTGGCACTAAGATTTCTCTGCATCATGCAGAGCTCATCACTTAGGAGAAGTCTGGTCCTGCCTGTCCACAAAACCTGCTCTCCTGGTGGTTCTTCTGGGTGATACCTGGTTAGTTTTAGAGAAACTTCGTCTTCTCCCAACAAAGAACCATACCACCACTGTAATTAGGGGAATAAGCAAGCAAGGGAGAAGTCAGGGCAAGCAGAGATTAAAAGAGATTTATGCAAATAATCTCATTGTCAGAGAGGCGTCGTGCACAAAAGGAAAGAGTCTGAAGCCTAGTCCATTTTTTTTTTCTCACAAACAAATGGGTGCTTTTCTTCCCTTTTACAACTCAGAATGAATAGTAAGATCTTTGAGTCAGAATGGTGTCCTTGATGGTCACCTGTGGGAATGTCCTTCATGAGCTGCAGATGCCTGGGAATCTGGGTGCTACTGGGGCATGGTAGTTTCTGTTGAGGGCTAGAAGGAGACTTGGCTGTCCAAGCCTTTCCTCTGTTAAGATTAGTGTTTATGATGTATAATAATAATAGAAATGTTTCACACTGGCTGAATGGAAAGGTTGACTGACATGAGGCTCAACAAGAGCTTAACGTTCAATGTAAAGCAGGATGATGAGTGTGTCACTGCTCCAGCTGACTGACTCATTTGTCAGCTAACGTCATTCTGTAGGTGATACCCAGCCACGGGGTGACTTGTAATCTAAACAGGAATTTAAGGTATCCTTATGCCTCTCTTCTAAGAGAGGAGAAGATTTGAAAGGACTTAGCCAGGTCCTTAACTGTCTACAGACCTTCCTCTTGTTTTTCTACTCCCAGGTTTTGGAAGGACTCTGACGCTTTGCTTAAATTATGCAGATATATGCAGATACTTGGCTTCGCTCTATCCATCCTGCCGGACTGTCAGTGCCCAACAGAGCATTGATGGGGCGCAAGGAAAAGGCTGCTCAGGACTCACCGTGGTGCAGTGGTTGGGTGCAGAAGAGATGTCCTAGTTAGTTACAGTGAGGGACCTGCTTTCCCTTTGGGGTGGAGGTGTGGAGCAGATGCAGATGCAGGATGGGGTCTGTGCTGGGAAGATACACAGTGCACAGTCCTTTGCAAAAGCTGGGTTCCTCTGTCAGGACAGTGGAAAATCTCTTCTGGCAAAAGGGCTCATCAAAAGCAGCAAGCTTATTGAGGTTTTATCAGGAGAGCTTCCTGGGCAGAGGGCTGTGCTTGTCCTGGGGTGTCCCAGCCAGCACCTTCAGACCCTGCTGCTCCGGGGGCTCTTGAACAGGGACTTTTGAACAGAGCTCAGCTGGGATGTGGCGACTGCACAAAGCTCTACAAAATCCTTAGCTCTTGTTTTCAGCTGATGAATCCAAAGATAGAAAGTGCCAGGAGCTCTGACAGCAAAGCCAGTAAATCACTTGAGTTTTGAAAGTATGAGAGCAGGGACTTCTCAGCTGCTCTGGGGAGGCTCCCCAGCACCTGGCAAGCTTCTCCGTCCTAACCGCATCTTCTTCTTGCTCTGGAAGCGGGACAGTCGCAGAAGAAATGGTGATGTAGAGTCACTGCCCCAGGCCATAGCTACCCCCTGGGGCTCCCCATAGCCCTCTCGGGATCTACTCCTTCTCTTTGTGTAGGCACCACAGTGTCTGTGTGTGCCAGAGGTTGCGCCTCAGTTACCTTCACTGTCACCCCTGCCTGTCCAGCACGTGCTGAGCCCGGGAGCTTGTCTGGTATGATGAAGTGAATGTCCTCTCCTCTCACACTGCTTCTGCCCCAGCCTTAATCGTTGCCCTCACCCCCACTACTACTCACTCGCTCTGCTCCCAAACACACTGAGACCACAGACGCCATGGAGGGATCACAGGACACATCCCCATTATCTTGGGGGTGTTGACGGGAGAACAGATGCTCGGTGGCTGTCCTCTGGCTGGACCGTGCCTCCCCCCAGCGGTGTCCCCGTGTCTGCTGCTGGGAGCTGTGCTCCGCACACATGAGCTTCCGCGGTGCCTGCGGTAGGAGGTGTCACTCCTTCATTTTTTTCCTCTCCATTTTGTCCATTCTGAGAAATGACATCTTAAATCTAATTAGGTTTTGCTCACAGAGGAATTGGATTTGAAGCTTGGAGGAGCTTTCTGTGGTGGGTGTGCAGCTTTGAAGCCATGGAGGTGCTGCACAGACGCTACTTGTTTTTATGAACAGTTTTGCTATGTGCGAGACCGAGGAGCCAAAAATAAAGCATCTGCGGTCTCCAAAGGCACTGCGAGAATTAATCAGCCCCCGCCCCACTGTGCAAGACCAGGTTAATTGATGTGCAGAAAGGCAAGCTGTGGATGCATCCCAAGACACCCTTGAGCCAGGAGAGTCTGCTCCTCTGGGCAGCCCTGGGTGGTCCCAGAGCCCCTGGTGCTGAGACAGTCTTATTTGAATGGAATGACCGCGGGATTTATCTGAGTTAAAAACATCTCGTTGGGTGAAAATGCCTGCACAGCGCTGGAAGTTGACCCCTGCAGCCTCCGCAGACTGAGCAGAAGGGGTCCTGAGGGACGGGGATGCAGGTGGCAGTTTGTGATGTGCTGGGCAGACTTTTATAGCTGAAGTCTGCTCATCCTGACACCACTGCAGGCAGCGCTAGACCTGCGCTAGACCAGCGCTAGAGACAGTCAGGTCTCTCGTACCCATTACCTCTACACACACGGGTGGATGGGGCAGCATTATCCATCTCTCCATGAGTTGTATGGATTTGTATCTAATGAGAGCTTGAAAGCCAGATCCAGACAGAGGATCCCAGCCTTGGGAAGGTGCCTTGTCCTCGGTGTTTCCAGCCTGAGCCCTAGCTGTTGCTCTGTGGGTGCTTGTGCAGCCCTGCTGCCGGGAGGAGGGATGCTGCAAGCCGAAGGAGCACAGCTGAGCCATTACAGTTAATTCATCCATGGCATGTTTGACTTCTCCAGCCCCAAAGTGCCTGAAGTCTTCCCGATGTATAGAGCATCTGGCATGCAGAATTGGGCAAACTGGTGTTCAGCATCAGCTGGGTGATGGGTGTGAGCTGTGGCACCAGAGGCTTCTCCAGGAGCTTCTCCAGGGTCCTGCACGCCCTGATGGAGCTGCTCCTGCCCCATCCCCTGGGAGCTGCTTGATGGGGATGGTCACTCCATCCAGCAGGGCAAAGGACTGTGCAGTGACCTTGAGGTGGAAAGTCTCCTCAGTGGCTTCATGTCTCTGCCTGTCCCAGAGCTTCTGATGGCCCTGCTGCACCATGACCTGTGCATCGTATCTCGCTGTTCTTTCCTTGCCAGCTGAGTTTGCTTCTCTCTCTGTGCCGCAGCTCCCAGCGATGCTCTGTGCTGCTTTGCTCATTGGCAGAGCTTCTTCTCCCCAGGAAACTTTAATTTCTAGAGATGCCAAGTAAGAGGCAGATGTATTCTGGAGCTCTCTGGGGAGGCAGAGGTCCAGTTCTCATGATCTTCCAGTGTTTTGCCAAGTTTCAGGGCAGGGGTTTCCCTCCAGGCTCTTCTCCCTTTGTGGGCACCTTACATTGACTCAGTCCTTTCATTTCCATTTGTGGCTGTGCAGTAGCTCCATGGTGATGTGGGCAGCAGATCGGCCAAGTATCTAGCATACTTTCATCTGATTTTATTGCTGTTGAGGAGCTAATGACAGCCTTTCCAAACCAGGAAACCTAGCCAGAAGGTGGTGGACTCCCTGGCAAGTCCTCTGGGGTCCTGCAGGTTGGTTATACAGCTTTGGCAAGCGTTGTGCTGGACAGCATGGGTGAGATGCAGCCTCCGGGCCTCGTGCTTTGGCTCAGCATTAAAGCAAGCTCTTCCTGACCAGCTATGGCCTTTGGTCAATCCTGTACTGGCTGGCCAGTTGTTAATCCATGATCACGTGGGTCTTTGCTCTCATCCTTCACCTCGCCGCAGCTTTTACTGGCCCCGTGCTCTGCAATAGGGGAACAGGGCAGCGATGAGGTAGTGAGAGCTGGGATGAGAATATGTATCCTGCATTCCATCCCACCTCTGCCTGTGAGAGATGTGGCATCTCCTGGAACTGATCCCACTGCTTGCCCTCAGGGCTGTTTCTAGCGCTTGAATTGGGCAGAGCAAGTAGTCCTTGATGCACTGCGCCTGGCACGCTCCTCCTTGTCACTGTGCCAGTGACTGCTCAGAGTTGAGCACAGTCAACAGGAGGGTTTGTAAATTTGTGCTGTTCCAGCCCTTGTTCTCTCTCCCTGGAACCAGGGCACTTTTAGCTGAGAGCAAGGACCCAAAAGGCAGGAAGAGCTGGGAAGTAGGTGTCACGGGTCACCCTTGGTGGAAGTGATGCTCTGTCACCCTAAAACATGTAACAGTGGCTGGAAATGGGCTATGGACCCTTCCCGGAGGTGGGGAAGGTGAGGACAGTGATCAACCCAAGGGAACGTTGGCATTACACAGCTCCTTAGACCCATGAGCACACAGATGGCAGAGCTCAGCCCTCATCTGCAGTTATGAGCAGGCTGCACTGAGCTCACACAGGGAACAGACAGGGGTCAGGTTGTTCTCTTGCTGCAAAGCAGCAGCTTCTCAGGGCTCTGGGGGCACTAACAGGTCTTAGTTGTCTAGACCAGCCTTACATGGGACTTCTACCTCTGCTCATGGGTTCAGGAGCTGATAAGATCAGGCCTGGGCCACCCAGCCCATATCTGAGCTGTGCTGCAGAGGTACCTGTCTTCAGCCCTGACTCTGGCCTTGTTCCTGGGGTGGGCTCAGGTCTGTGTTCAAGACAGCTTGTCTCCAGCCCTGTCTCCTGGGACTTTGGATCTTTGTTGTAGTCATGACGTAGGATCATGGACTCGCAGAGTGGTTTGGGTTGGAAGGGATTTTCAAAGATCATCCAGTCCAACCCCCCTGCCGTGGGCAGGGGCATCTTCCACTTCCAGGTTGCTCAAAGCCTGTCCAACCTGGCCTTGAACACTTCCAAGGATGGGACATCCACAGCTTCTCTGGGCAACCTGTGCCAGTGTCCCCAGTCCTTTTCTAGCCATGTCTCCTGGAAGAACCCCAGCGCTTCCAGGCATTGCAGCTTTGTCTCCAGTCCCTGTCTCCAGCCCCATCTCCTGTTGCTCCTGATGGGACTCTTTGGAGCTACCCCAGACCTGATTTTACAGCTTGTGTTGTCTGGCCCTGCTGCTGCACACCATTCTCAGCACCCTGCTCACATGTGTGGGATGGGTGCCAGCTTGGTGAGGGCCCTGCATGTGCTAGGAACACACTGGCTCTTGGCTCAGCCCCTCCACAAGCTCAGAGGATCCCCACTCCTGCTCTGCAAAGGGACGGCTTCTGCTGTGGGGCAGAGGTCCCTGTCATCTAGCTCCAGCTGCTTCTCTTTGGGGCTGCAGACCAAGCATGGAGGAGCAGGCTGTGGCTCCTCTCCCTCTCTGGTTCTTGGTGCTAATGTCTCACACGGGGATCACCTCTCTGCTGTGTTGGGCAAGTCCCTTTTGTTCCTTTTTATAAGCTTTATTGTACTTTTTTTTTAAGGATGTTCTTAAGGTCTGCTCTGTTCATTATTTGGTCTCCCCGCAGTACACAGCTGGATTTGAAGATGTACTCTATTTGCAGAGGAGAAGCAATGAGCTGTGGGTTGGGCTCCCTGCTGAGCCACTCAGCTGAGTCCCTCCCTCCAGCCCCTGGTACCATGGGAGGGGAGCAGGCTCATTTGAGGCTCCTCATGTCTGTTGAAGGCAACTTGCTTGTCCCACAAGAGTTACAGCAGCAGAAACTGCTGCTGGGAGAGCCTGAGGCTGGGAAACTTGGCGGCACTGCCCTGGTGCTCTCCCCACACCATCTGGGCCAGTATTCTCTGCGTCTCTTTGCTTTCCCTGTTGAGTGTGTGGTCTCAGGCAGGGCTGGGTGCTCCAGTTCCCACACAGCACCACAGCTTGCCATGACCTGGACCAGTGGCCCAGGAGCCATCCTGTTACCTTGAAAGCTCAGTGTCTGGACACAGCAGGCCCGAGCTCATGCCATTTTGCTCTCTTCCCATGCATCCCAGGCTGTCTGTCCCAAGCTCCTGCCAGCCAGCCTTGGGTGTGCTAGGAACAGTGCCGGCTCCTGTAGGGCCTGTGCCCTGGATCCCTGCTGCAAGAGCCAGCTGGGCCATGGTTGCACTGTCACTGAGCCATTCCTATCAGTTACTAAAATAAAAATCCCATTAGCTTTTTAGATTATGATATATTAGTCACATAAATAGTAGAGGAATTCCTTCCTGGCCATGGGCAGTTAACTTTCAGAGAAAGTATTTCATTTCAAGAAAATCAGTAAAAGAAATATTTTGTTTTAAGGAATTTCCATTTTTCCTTCCTGGCAACTGTTTTTTCTCTTGTTCTTTTTTTATTTTCTATTCCAACTGTAACTTTTTCGACACCCCAGCAAATGTCTCCTTCTCTTGTGCGACCTATCGGTCACTGTTCTATGTTGCTTTCAGAAGCCCCATGAGCTCCAGTCTGCAGGTCTCAGCTCCTGCTCTCTCCTGCAATGTCCCGTCTGTGCTGATTACTGTGGATGAGCTGTTGCAGGTGCAGGGGGAGCTGCTGCGCTGGATCCAGCCCTGCCCGACACAGCTGGGATGACACAGGCTTCAGACGTCACCTCTTGGGTGCCAGGCCCCTTCACAACCCTGTATGTAGGCTGTGTCCCCTGTGCTCGGGGCACTGTCACAGCACACTAGCTAGTCCTGCTCCTTGGAGGCCTTTGGGAGAGCTGCTCCCTTCAGTTGCTGTGTCTTCAGCCCACTCCTTGCTTCCTTGCTTGTGTTCCCAGAAGGAGAAACAAATCTGGTGCAGGCAGCAAGGAGTCATGCAACACTCTCGCTGCTGGGTGAGGAGGTGCAAACATGAGGCAGATCAGGGGAATGATCCCAGCTGCCTGCTACACATCTCAGAGTGTGCCCTCCAGCCTCCCAGAGCTTCAGGTCCCAGACAGTGTTTGCAAGGGACCCCAGCACATTTCTGCACCCTGCCACCCTTCCTGGTCTTGGTGCTCTGTTTATCACGTGGCCCAGAAAGCATCCAGAAAGCTTTCTTACCTACTTTTGATGAGAAGGCTGCACATCCTGGCCCAGGCATGGGTATAAACCCTGTTGGGCTGGTGGGAAATCAGAGTTGATGAGCATTAGCAGGTAACAAAGCCTTTGTACTGGAGTCTCCTGCTCCTTGTGTGTATGTGGTTGGGTTTATTCCCTCTGCCTTCATGCAGCCTCCTGGTGCCAGGAGACAGCAAACAACCTCCACGTGGCACTGGTAACGCTGCCCAGAGCCTGCAGGCTCCCATGTGTTCCTGGCTGCTATCACCACCAAGATCTGCTGATATGGCATTGTTTTCCTGAGGCAAAGCCAGAAATGCGCTTTCCCATCATGGACACTCAGAGCACCCATGCATGTGGGGCCCCAGCAAGGAGCAGAGCACAGGAACTCTGGGTGGTCTTCCCACTTCTGCATCTCGGGGCAAGAGAATCATAGGATCACAGAGTGGCTTGGATTGGAAAAGACTTTCAAAAACCATCCAGTCCAACCCCCCTGCCAGGGGCAGGGACATATTCCATTGGATCGGGTTGCTCAAAGCCCCGTCCAGCCTGACCTTGACCACTTCCAGGGATGGAACATCCACCGCTTTTCTGGGCAACCTGTGCCAGTGTCTCACCACCCTCATGGTACAACATTTCTTCCTTATGTCCAACCTAACCCCACCCTTGTTCAGTTTAAAACCATTGTCTTGTGCTGGGGACCCCAGAGCTGGACGCAGTGCTCCAGGGGGGTCTCAGGAGAGCAGAGCAGAGGGGGAGCATCCCCTCCCTCAACCTGATGGCCATGCTGCTGGTGATGCAGCTCAGCAGACACTTGGCTTTCTGGGCTGCAAGCACACATTGGTGGCTCATGTCCCATTTGTCATCCACCAGTATACCCCAGTCCTTCTCCACAGGGCTGCTCTCCATCCATCCATCCCCCAGACTGTGCTGGTACACCAATCCAGTTGCAGGACCTTGCAAAGAAAGAGACATATAATGAAGTGTGGTGGTGTCCTTGTTGGAGGAACTCCCCAGGCAGGATGGCAGCATGCACCATGACTGTGGGGTGGTGGCCAGGCATGGCTGGGTGGGAAGGGCCCCCCAAGGTGCTCCCTGGGGCACTGACACACTTGTAGTGAAGGTCTAGACTGGGTTCAAGGTTTCAGGCACCTCCCTGGTCTGACCCCCTGGTGCAGCACTGCTGGAAGCAGGGAACGCTGTCCTGTGGGCTGTCCCTGTGCTCTGCCACATCTCCTCCATTCCCCCATTCAGAGGTGCCCTGGACTCATCCTGGAGGATGTTAGTCCCTTTCGATACCACTGACAGAGCCTGCGGGCAGCATGTCACGGGGAAGCACCGTACCAAACCCCAGTCCTTCCCTGCCTGCTGGTTTTGGGGTCATCGGACTTGGTAAAGTTGCTTCATTAGCTGCTCCTGCCCGTCTATCCCCATTCGCTCCTGATCACACTGGTGGAATGTCTCCTGCCTTCTCTGCAGTTGTGACCTGCTCCCACTCCCCCTCCCCGCTCCCACTGGGCAGCCCCAGCAAAAGCCTGCCTGGTGCCATCATCGTCTCTGTTTAGCACTGTAATTTCATGGGTCCTACCTGGCTGTTAGCCTGAAGAACACGCTGCAATTAATGGTGGAGGATCAGTGTAACCCACAGAGTGATTAATCTCTCTCTCCTCTGTAGCAGTGTGGAGTATGTCCATGGGGAGGGGAAAGCAAACATGCGCAATGGGTGAATTGCTTCCAAAGGAGCTGTGGGGTACCACCCTGAGGCCAAGGAGGAGGGCTGTGTCTCAGGGGGAAGGACGGAGGCTGGTTTCTGTTACGCTGCTGCAGGGCTAAAATTCAGGCAGCCCAGCGACTGCAGCAGTGCCTGCCAGGCCAGCGAGCCCTGCTGAGCCCAGTGTCCTCGTGGCCTTGAACTGGCCCGGGATGGGGTCCTGCCGCGCAGGAATGGGCAGCTTGACCAGGAGGGACAGACGGGCTTTTCTGGGTGAGCTGGGCCAAGCTGGCAGCTTGACCCCCTTAAAAAGAGGGGTCGCAGGGCTGGCACAGAGCCCAGCTGCAGGATGGCATCCCTTCGAACGCTGGAGGCTTTGCTGCGCTCCACTCTCAGGAGATGACGTGGAGCCAGCAGAGCCCTGCAGTAAGGCTGCAGGACCCATGGCCAGGACAGAGGGCTCACAGCTGACTCATGTTGTATCGCTTGCAGCTGGCAGGACCACCACCAGCGAGGAGCTGGAGGACATGCTGGAGAGTGGAAACCCAGCTATCTTCTCCTCTGGGGTAAGCACTGCATGTCAGCTCTGGTCCAAGCCCGGCAAGAGCAAAAGACGAGCCAGCCCCCTCATCCCGGGGGCATTGGCTGGTGGATGTGCTGCCACAGTGGCCCCAGTACAGGAGTGATGAGCACAGCCCATGCAGGAGGTGGGACCTGAGTGCTCAGGTCTGGCCTGAGGATGCTGCCTGAGCAGGGGCTGCATCCTGGCTGGAGAGTAGGGTGGGGGTTTGCTGCAAACTGCCTGGCCAGAGTGGCTGGAGGGGCTCCTGCTCTTCTCTCTCTTTGTGCCCCTAATCTCGGCATCTGAGGAGCTGAGCACAGTGCTCAGTGGCCCTGTCTTCTTGCAGATCATTATGGATTCAAACATCACCAAGCAGGCACTGAATGAGATTGAGACACGGCACAGCGAGATCATCAAATTGGAGAACAGCATCCGAGAGCTGCACGACATGTTCATGGACATGGCCATGCTGGTGGAGAGCCAGGTAGGGAGGCACCACGGCCCAGTGGCCAGCTCACCTCAGGAGGCTGGAGGGGGATGGGGCTGCTGGCAGTCCCTTGCCTGGGTGGGTGCTGAGGGGAGAAACTGCATCTGGGGCCGACATGGCTCCCATTGGGGCTGAGCTGGGCTCCCTGGGGCCAGAGCTACCCACCCTGCACCCCAGAACCAGGGGCTGCTGCATGCCTGGGGTGGGAGGTGCAGTGATGGGCTCTGGAGGAGGGCAGTGGGTGGCTGCCATGCAGGTGCTCCATCTCCCCTGAAGCACTGGGCCCTGCTGGGTGAGCTCAGGATGCCGCCAGCTTTGGTGGTCCTGCCAGGCTGCCCCAGCTGTGCTGCCAGCCCACAGCGCCTGGCCCTTCAGCTGGGCATGTGCTCCAGTGTCTCTGCTCAACCCCCTTCTTGCCCACCATGCTGCCACGGCCCGAGGAGACATCACTGGCAGGTAAAGCCCCGCCGAGCCCTCATTGGTGCTGCATGCTCCACTCTGCATGGCTGCGCCTTGCATGTCTGTGGCTCTCACGTGGTGCCAGGGCCTGCCCATGGCAGGTGGGTGAGGGTGGCCATGGCATGGCAGCATTGGTGCCCCATCCTGTCTGCCCTGGGGGACAGACATAGGGGATTCACAGAGCCCTGCCCCACTCTAAGGGCTAGACCATGCCAGCACCCTGCGTTGCCCTGTGGGGTGGGAGGCTCTGAGGTCGCACCAGAAATGGAGGGGTGCCGGGCTGGCAGCCGTGCTGGCAGCTGCCTGCTCTGCCCCAGGCACGGCACAGGTGGGAAGGAGAAGCAGCAGCTTTAGGCAGTGCAGCCAGGCTGGCATGTCATGGGCATGGGACAGGGGCAGCAGGGAGCCTGGTGGGGGTCAGTTCTTGGAGGGGGCTAACACCAGAGCAGCTCTGGGCTTGCAAGGCTCATCCTCCCCGTGCTTTCCAGCATTAGGCTGAGAAGTGAGCATTGCAGAGCTGCTGGCCATGGCCCCCCAGCTCTGTAGCCCCAATTCCCTGATTCCCTCTGTGCCATGCAGGAGGGCTTTGAGCTCCCCTGACCCCTGCCAACCCTGTCAGTCACATGAACTGTCAGACTCTCTCTCTAGCTGCTGCAGGACCTGGCTGCTTCCCTGTGCAGTCAGGAGGGGGCCAAAGGAGATGGGCAGGCTGGGGGGGAGCTTGCCCCAGTCTGTGTCCCCATGTCTGCAGGAGTCCACATCCCCAGCCCTCCACTGCAACCCCAGGGGCAGAGTGGGGCAGGAGTCCCTGCAGGACCTGGCAGTCTGGCTTCACCAGCCTCGCTCCACGGCCCTCCGCTCTTCGCAGGGCACTCGTGCAGATCAGAGCTGTCATCCCTGCATGTGCATGGCTTCATGAGCATCCCACGTGGCGCTGCTGGTGCTGTCCTTGCTCCCCTGCCATGCCTCTGGTTTCAGCAGTGTGCAGCATGGTGTCAGTGTAGATCCTGTTGTGGCTTTGATGTTATCTGAGACATCAGACAAGGTGGCCACCAGGCCAGGACTGGGCTGGAGAACCCCTTTGACCCTCATTCTTGCTTGCCTCTCTGCTGGGATGTGCGCAGAGGGACCAGCCCTCTGGGACAGAGCCCATGGTCTGGAGACCCCACCACAGGGCACCCCAGGGCACCCACTGCCTGCAGGTAACTGCCGGTCCCTCTGTCTCCCCTGCAGGGCTGCTGGGCAGGGTGACATCTGCATGGTGCTGGGGAGCAGGAAGGAGCTCATGTCTGCGCGCACGGGGGTGCGTGGGCTCTGTCCCCGCTCTGCAGGGCGAGATGATCGACCGCATCGAGTACAATGTGGAGCACTCAGTGGACTACGTGGAGCGGGCTGTGTCTGACACCAAGAAAGCGGTGAAGTACCAGAGCAAAGCCAGACGGGTGAGTCATGGCACTGGCTGGGGCCTGTCTTCCTCTGCCTACACTGCTGACACTTCCGTCCTGGGAGCAGGCCCCTGCCTGGCACCACTGCCTGCACGGAGGAGAGCGCAGCATGGCACAGCCTCAGGAGTGCCTGGGCACTGCTTTACCTGACTGGGTGCAGCACAGGTCCCACTGGTGTCACCAGCTGAGTCAGAGCTCCCCAGCACAGGCTGCATGAGCACTGATGATGACCCATGGGGCAGGGGTGCTGCTTGTGGGGGAGGAAAATGGACAGGGTGGACCCTGTGGGCCAGGCCTACTGCGAGAGCCACGTCCCTTGCCAAAAAAAAGTAGAGAAAAGGCATGGTCCAGCTCTGACCCTAAGCGCAGTTTCAGCTGCCTGTACCGGTCCCCACACCTGGTCCTGTAGCAGCTCTGGCAGCTTGGGGACCCAGAGGCCACCAGCTCGGCTCTGCCAGCCCAGGGCTGAAGGGGGAGCTGGGGTGCCCATCCCTGCCCCAGGGCTGCTGGAGCCCCTCTGGCTCCCACAGTGCTGCTCAGAGTTCACCATGGGCAAACAGGAACAGGGCAGATCGCAGCCCCCCAGCTCTCGGGGCCAGTCTGCCCTCAACACTCACGGTCCCCTCTCCCCTCTCTCCCTGCCGGTGCTGGGACACCTGAGCAGAAGAAGATCATGATCATAATCTGCTGCGTGATCCTGGGTATTGTCATTGCCTCCACCTTCGGCGGCATTTTCGGCTAGACTCACCCCACAGGACTGTTTGTGTGCGATGGATGGAGCTGCGCGTGCCATGGGGCTGCAGCCGCGCCGGAGAGAACCACACAGCCCTGGAGCCTCCCAGCAGCATTTCAGTTTCTAATGCATGGTTGTTTGTGACGCTGTATGTGCGGTGCGGTGCATCTGTGTGGAGGGAGCACCGGCCCCGGGGCACAGGCAGGGTGCAGGGGATGGTGATGGGCGCAAGGGGGACCCTGGGGAGGAACCCAAGCTCTCATCACTGCTCCAGCCTGGGTGGCTGGCTGGGACCAGGTGGGGACAGAGGTGCCCTTGGGCGCTGCTGCTTCTCCTGTGCTGGGCAGTCTGTGTTAGTGACAGCCAAGGATGAGGAGGGACCGATGAAGAGTGTTAGGGGTCCTTGGGAGCACAGTGCCCAGTCAACCTCCCCCAGCTTCCACATCACCTCCAGCCAGAGCTCTCATGTATGTTAGCTGCATCTGTGCTTGCAAACACATTTCCTTGGGCTGCTTCTCTCACAGGACCCTTCTCCAGGGGTGTGTTCTGCCAGGCCCTGCCTTCCCCTGTCCCCACCTGTCCCATGGCCATGCCCAGCTGCAGGGCTCCATCCCTGCTGCTCTGCTGATGGCAGGGCTGCCCCCTCCCTAGGCAAGCCCTCACCCCGGTGTGGGTGCCAGGGACTAGACGGTGGTGGGTGCCTGATGGAGCAGTGTAGCACGAGAAGCTGCTGCTTGGGGCCATCACAGTTGCTTGGGGACAGGGGCAGGCCATGTGAGGACCTGTGCTGCACTCTGGTGCTGGCCCGGCAGGGCAGGAGGGCACAGGTACTTTAGGGCCAGCAAGTTTCACTGGCCACTCACCCTGCACCAAAGCCTCATCCTTCTGTTCTCAGCCCCAGTACACAGTGGTCCTGGCTCCCACTGCCCCCAGGCCTGGACTCTGGCTGTCAGGGTTTGGGGCTGGCTCTGATGCCCGCAGCCCCCGGCAGTGCTTGCCTGGGAGCAGGACTGCTTCCAGCCTCACTTCTCCACATAGGCACCCATGGCTGGGAGTTGGAGGCAGTTGGGCTTTCTCCTGCCATTGTCCCAGGAGCAGCCCTTGTTGCATCCACCCCCCTGCAAGCTAGGAGCAGCAGCCTTCCTCTTCCTCTATTCTACTAGCTCCTGAGCAGGGCAGTGCCTGACTGCCCCTTCCATCTCTTCGCCACCTTTTGGCATCTGCCTGCCCCTGCCATCTCCTCCTGGCAAAGTGCCCTTCTGCCTGCTCATCCCCTGGGCCATCCAGTGAGGCACCCGACTGAATGCAGGTGCTGTGGAAGCACCTGGGTGCAGCCACTGTAGGGTGGCCTGAGCCTGCTGGCAGCTCGGAGGGGCCCTGTGTTGCTACTGTCCATTTTCCTCGGGCTGGGGGCAGGGCTCTGCCCTCACATTCCTTGGGATTCCAGGGCTCCAGCTGGCCCATGCACATGCCAAAGCACTTTGGAGGGGCCCAGAGCAGGGTAGGCACCTGGGGCCAAGCTCACAGCCACACACTGGGATAGGGGCTGGACATGAGCCCAGATGCTGGTAGCAGAAAAAGGGCACTTGATGGCAGCAAGTACTCCAGCTGCAGGTAGCATGTCACCTCCCCGCTCCAACTGTGGTGAGGGCAGGGCTGCTCCAACCCTGCACAGCTTTAGCCTGGCTGGGTGCTGTAGCACAGGCACTAGCCCTGTGTGTGGTGCCCATGGATGCAGGGTGAAAGGCAGCGGGCTGTAGCCAAGACACAGTGCTGCCTTCCCCAGGTGCAGCCCTGCCCAGCAGCAACCCAGGCGCGGCTCTTTCCCTGCCACTGTTCCACAAGGTCCCACAATACAAGCCTCTGGTTGCATTCAGCTGCCCTTGGGAAGTGTGTCCAGCCCAGGTCCCCTGCCCCGCCCAGCCCAAGCCCCCAGTTGGTGTGGCCATGGGAACATCCAAGACCGGAGCCCCCTTCTTTCAGAGTCCCACAACTGATGTGAGCTACAGCACTGCAGCCTGTGTGTGCAAAAGGGCTTGGGGCACTGGGACCCCTGCAAGCAGGGGCAGGCTGGCTCTGGAGCCCCCCTCCAGGGCAGGAGGCAGGCATGGGCAGGGTCCTTGCTCTGTGGGGATGTGTCTGGCTACAGTAAAGGCAGCTGGAGATGACACTCGAGTGCCTGCTGCTCCCTGCCACCAGAGTCCGCGCTCTGCTCTGCTGAGCCAGCAAGAGCGCTGGGCCCCCTCCTCCAGGAAGCAATAACACTGCTGGCAGGGCTGCTCCTGGGCAGGCAGGCAGGCAAAAAAGCTTCTCTCAGGCTCTCACCCTGCAGCGATGCCCACTGCTAGCACAAGGTGACTTTTTTTCTTCCAAGCAGCAGCTTTTGTGGCACAAACTCACATGACAGGGCTGTGGCCCACCCCCGTCAAGGCACAAGGCCAAGAACAGCACTGAGGGAATTCTGTCACTTGCTCCTTCCTTGTTGGTACCACCACCGCCAGCAGCGCCCCAGCAGCAGGAGCCAGACAGGGCCACAGTCGGCACTTTGCTGGGATACTGCAGGCAGCAGTGGCCCCAGGCTCCAACGCGAGGCAGGCAGAGCAGGCTGTCATCGTCGCCCCACAGGCAGGCTCACAGTGTCCTCACTGTGAGGGGAGGGTGTTTTGGTGCAATAATTACCCCTGCACTATGGGAAGCCCCATTCAGTTCCTTTTTACCTACCTGTCGTTGCATGTACAGACCAAATCACCAGTAGTGTGGTTGTGCTTTGGGGAGACATTTCACTTTTTCTTTCCAGCCCCCGATCTCAGACTGCTTGTCCTTTGGGTTACACCACCTCTGTTCCAAGCGCCACCTGCCCTCCCAGCACCGGGAGCATGTTGATGCAGTATTCCACGAGCAGTGTGGGGCACACATAGCTTGCACTCGAACTGGGGATTGTTTTTCTTGTAATTAATGTACTTGAAGGCTTTCTGAGCCCCCCGTGGAGTTGTACTGTTGCTGTACTGTGAGCTAAGTGTCCTTGTTTTCTATGTGAATCTTGACCCTGGCTTGCTCTGTCTCACTGGGCTGGATGACACTGTATGTCGCCTCTTTTCTCCTTCACCCTTTCTCTCCCTGCTAGCCTCTGTTTCTTCTCCCAAAGCTTTGGGTGCAAAACAGCTTCCCATTTTGTGGAATTTTTATGTAGAATAAACATTTGTAACTGTAAAGCTCTGGCTGGCACCTCTCTGTTTCAGGGGAAGGGAGGAGGTGATGGGGAGCAAGGGCTGGGGTATGCAGAACCCCAGCACCCTGGGAGCACTAAAGCATAGAGGGTAGGCCTGATGCGAAGCGCCCACAGGAGCAATCACCACAGGAATCACACACAGCAATCACACTTCTGCCAGGGGGAAGATTTGCCCTCATGGGACACACACCTGTATACTGCCTGACTCCATGCCTGTGGGCAGAGGGGAAGCTGCCAGGGACCTAGGTGCTATATTCCCACCTCAGTACTCCCCTGCACTGGGAGCACAACACAGGAGACCAGCAACACTTCTGACTTGTTGACTGTTTAGTGAGGAGGCTGGATATAATATTCTGGCTCACCTGGAGCTCCAGATGGCTCACTGCACTCTCAGGAAGATAAGCAATGGCACTGCAGACACCAAGTGGCCAGAGCACTGTCTGCCACTCTACCTTCACCAGAAAAACAGGGCTGGAAGCTTTGCAGTTGGCTGTTGGGCAGCACCTGAGCCAGTTTACACCTGCAAGAGCCACAGTGACCTGTCCCAGCAAGTCCCAGGCCTGGGCTGCCCATCTGTGCCACCCACAGGAGGCTCACTGAAGGGACCAACACACCATCTTCCACGCCAGCAGTGTCCAGAGCAATTCAGAAGCGAGGGCGGCGCTTTCGACCCGTGTATTTCGTGTCTGCTCGCACTTCCCTGTGGAGAAAAGAAGAAAGCGACTAAGCACAATCCACGGGTCATTCTGGGAGGGGAAGGGAAGCGGGTTTGTGGCAGGAGTTTGAACAGTTGACAGCAGGCCAGACAAGCACAGTCAGCCTCAGCTGAGGCAGGACCTAGCTGAACTTACTTGCCCTGTCGTCGTCTACGCTCCTTCTTCTCAAGGATCCAGTCCCGGCTTTTCTTCACAGACCTGCCCTTGGTGTTTCTGAACCGTGTCCTACAGAGAAAGCAGACAGCAGCTGGAGAGGAACTGAGGTGGGGGGCACAGTCTTCTGCCCTGGAGGATTGCCACCCAGAACTGGGCATGCCCTCTGCCTCATAAAACCACCCCTCCCACCACCCCTCAGATGAAGGAGGCTCAGCCAGCACTGGGGTAGGTGGACAAACAGTCCAACTCCAGATGCACTGGGGGAAGAGGCTGCTTCCAGCCCCGGCTCTGAGCTGAGGGATACTAGGCCTCCATGGGCTGCAGCAGGCCAGCACTCCCCTGTGCCATGTCTGACACACCAGCAGCACGCTGGGTTCTGGGATCTTGGGGGAATATGGGCTCAAACACAACCACCTTCCCCTTGTCTGCTCTACTCCAAACAAAGCACACAAAGCCTCTGACTTTCCAACAAGTTGCCAGTTCTGCTGTTGCCCTCTAAGACGAGGTACCACCTGGACTAAGTGAGCAGAGAACAGCAGTGTAAGAGGCAGGAAAACATGGCAGCCACAAGCTCCTGGCAGCCACGACAACTTTCCTCTGCTTTTTGTTCTCTGTCTCTCCCACTGGCTGCAAGAGAGATTTCTCCCTGCACCACTACCATGGGAGGAGACCTGGCCAGCAGGAGAAACCCCCAGGCCACAGCTAAGCAGAGCTAAGCAAAGAATTTGACAGCACAAGAAAGGGAACACCAGGCTTCAGGCACAGCAGCCTGACTCCCCAGTGAAAAAAAGCCATGCTTGGCATCACCAGCACTGTAAACATTCCGCCTCCCATCACCACTTGGCTACGCTACAGTGCTGAGCCGGAGAGCCAAGTGCTGGACAGAAAGTGCACCTCAAACTGAATGCTCAGTTGCAGCTCTAGGGTAAGCATCCACAACAGCTCCATAATGCCACAGCAAAGCCCTCCAAACTAACCTGTTCTGTTCCTTGTGTCTGGGGCCCTTCGGTAAGATAAAACAGTTCCCATCTGGGCTGCCAAGAGTCCTCCCAGTGCCCCCATTCCCCTTCCTTCAGTTACTTCTCACATGGCAGTGCTGTGGTCCTCAGCAAAACCCAGCCCTTATACCCCCCACACTCCTTGCTTGGGGAGGACTTGCAGATTCACCCCCCACATGGTACCTCTCATTGGTGAACTTTGCCTGATATATCTCTTCTCCATCAGCACACTCAGTACCAAGGCCCTGAAAAGCAAAATCAGGAAGTTTTGCTCTCCTCTGGAGCAGACAGAGCTAAGAGTCATATCATCTAAATTAAGGGGAATACAGGGCTCTGGAAGGGGAAGGACTGGAGCAGGAACAAACTGGTCTTCCAGAAATTGTGCCAAAGAAACCAGATCTCAGGGACAGCAGGGCCTGTTGAGACTGACAGCAAATGTATAAATGAAGTCACATCTGCACACGCAGAGCTGCCTGGCTCCCACTCTGTGACTTTGCCTCACCCACAGGTCTTCCACATCACCCAACAGCCAGGAAGGTAACTCCGCTGCCTCACGGAGCTCCTCACCTTTGGTAACATGCCAGATGCCCCAACAAAGAGACAAAGGAAGAACCTGAAAGAACAAGAATAAGGAGCATGAAGCTGGGATTCAGCATGCGATTCCCAGTCCCCAAGCAAGACTGAGATTGTTTATAACAGAGTCAGATCTAAGCTGTAACCTCTGTCCAGGACTGTATCATGGCAGAGAGAACAGCTTGGAAAAAAAAAAAATCACTGCCAAACCCAGGCCTCACCCCGAACACACACATACACAGAGACACAGGACTCACTTCTTGGCTTTGGCACTGTTGGGGTAATCTACTACCATTCCTCCAGTAAAGCCAGCTCTCATGGCTTGGGCCGTGATGAGCTCCAGCTGGAAAAAGCAGCACGTGCAGAAGTTATTTAACAGTCATCCACCAGCAGTGCCCAAGAGACCTCTGGGCTCAACCACAACTAACTGCACATGCCAAAGATGGGTCATTCCTGCTCCTGTTAAACTCTGCAAGCTCCCAGTTCTGCAGTACCATCCAGACACCAATCCGCTGCCTTTATTTGGTTCTCCCTGTTCCTCAGTCTACCCTAGGTTAACTGGTGCAGCAGACTCTCTAGGAGAGGGATACTGGGCTGGATTTTCCAGCCCTGGGAAGTTACAGTACAGTGCTGATGACTACAGGCCAGTCTTCAAACCCAGTCACACAGGGGAAAATCCAGGACAGCCGATTGATTGTCCCTCCAATTTCTTTGATTTTAAGGCTCAGCCCAAGACAATCTGTGAAGCAAGAGAAATTGCATACGGCATTCTCCTTATACATTTTTGGGGCTCTTGAAGAGCTTTACAGATGGCAGGAAGGACAGAGACACAGACCCAATGCAGAGAAACACAACGCATTCAGAGCCCCGAACAGCACACGACTTCTCTGCCTGACTCTGCCTGTACCTCTTCCCCACTGACTGATGTCCTGTACCTGTTCTGCATTCTCAGGGTACAGCTGCAGGATGGCTCGGGATCCTCGGGCCTACAGGAAATAACGTCGGTCACAAACCTGTCTCAGTGCAGGCAACCCCTCTAGCAACCCAATTCCTAACCCAGACACTAGCGCCCACCTCCCCAAAGCCTCCTGGAGAACCCCCCCAGGAGAGCTGCTCAGACTGCAGAGCCAGCTCCTCCACAGCACAGCAAGGCACGGGGGTAACAGCAGGAATCAGAGAAGCATGAGACACCATGTAGGCAGGCAAGGAGATAGGAAATGGGTGCTCCTGCCAGTCCTCCGTTTCAGAGCAGCATTTACTTAAAATACCTGACTTAAAATATCTTGCTAAAATGCACCAGCGAGGATGTAAAAGTAAGCAGAAGCCTGACTAGGAGAGTGTGACACTTACCAAGGCAGTATAAAGAGTTGAGAAGAATCGATAAAGGCGTTTTGGAGGGCTGTGTGACTTCTTATCCGCATTACAAAGCCACTGCACTGCAGAAATACTGAGAAAGAAGACAAGACCCCTGGGAGACTGAGCCATCGATTCTTTCACACAGCCTGTCACCTCCCTTTGAGCTTACTTCCAGCACTAAGCATGTGCTAGGCTTCAGGGAAACGATTTAATTTTCTCCATGTAGCTTTGCCTTCTGTTTTGCAGTTACATGAACCCCTCTGGAGACTCACTATGCCAAAACCCAACAAGGCACAGTCGTTATTCAAGCACAGAAGAATCACCAAGCATCCCCTTTAGGCCAGGTGCTCAAATAGTTCAAGTGCTTAGCTGTGGCCCTTGCACGGCCATGCAGGTTTTGCCAATGAGCAATCCCAAACAGAGCGTTTGGATCAGCAACGGACAGTCCCTGCTCCTTCCCAGCACCTTTCTGAGGTATTCTCTAAGCGGAAAAGTGTTTCTGTCCCGTTCACCTAGCGCTTCATCCCCAAACCAACCATCAACCTTTGATCCAGGGACTGACCTTGCAGCTGAGCAATGGTACAGATATACTTTCTGTTTTCCTCCTCAGAGCAGGTCTCAACCCTCCTGACAATATCCCCAATTTTATTTACTTCAATAAACTTCGTAGCTCACCAGCACAAAAAAAGACAAGCATCACTTGGGAAACAGTTGTCAGAAGCCACTCCTACCATCCAGAATCTCAGCAGCTTGTCCCAGAGAAGTGGAGTCAAATTGCATGGAGCAAAGAAAGCAACCGATAAGGACAGTGGTGCTCATCTTGTTATGCGCCATGCATGGACCATGTGTACTGTACAGACGATGCAGTTATGTGGAGTATCAAAAGAGTTCACTTATGCACACAAACTCACCTGATACAGCCATCAAACATGCCGGGCCTGAAGGGAATGCCATGACCCACATCTGCAAGAAGAAGGTCTCCTTCCACTGCCCTCTCCATGGCCACATCTGCACAGAACAGAGCTCGGCTCAGGCAACCAGCTCACACCTTTGAGGACCACCTCTGAGGTGAGGCAAAGGTGGCAGGGGAGGAGGGCCTGCTCACCCAGCATGGCAGGGCTGATGTCCATGCCAATCCAGTAGTGACCCTCGTCAGAGATGTAATCCCCGCTCAGCCCAGAGCCACAGCTAAAGGGAGGAAAGGGGGAAAGCACAGGGATCATGGGCCTGGTCTGAGGGTGACCCTGGTCAGCTGCAATACTACAGCAGCCCATCCCTATTCTTCAGCCTGCAACAGAGGCCAGTGCCATGGGGCCTGAATGCCCTTCGCCCCACGGCGCCCATCCAGCCCCAGCACCGCGACTGACTGAAGCCCCCGACGGCCCATGTGCTGCAACACAGGGCAGGGCCCCCGCTCACCCCACATCCAGGAGGAGGCACGGCCTGTCCTCAGGCAGTCCCAGCAGCTCCACAGCCCGCTCCGACATCTGCGACTGGATCTCCACCACCCGGGAGCTGCAAGGCACGGCCAGTGCATGGGCAGCACAGGCAGCAGGCGGCAACCCCGCGGCGCGACGCCCCCTGCCACCGCCTCACGGTAGGATTTCACCCACCCGGCCGCCGCCGCCGCCGCCATATGGAGGCGTTACCCGCCCCCCCGCCTCACAATGGGACTCCTCCTCCGATGCCGCACGGCGGGGTCGTCCCCCCAGGTCTCACGGTTCCCCCACTGTCCACCCCATGACGAGACACCGCCGCTCCCCCGCCACCGCCTCACAACAGGTCCCCTCCTCGCCCGCGCGGCCCGGCAGCCCCGGAGCGACCGCACCGCCGTACTTCTGCGTGTACTTCCGCGCCTCGGCCTCATCGTAGAACTGCAACGAGAGGGAGGCAGAGACGCAGGCGGTGAGGCCCAGGACCCCCGGGAGCGGCCCGGCTCTCCCTCCCGCC
>VYZW01065412.1:0-10364 GCA_013401315.1 Balaeniceps rex
CGGCGGCGCTGGCGGCGGCGCTGGCACTGGACAACGGGCTGGCGCGGACGCCGCCGATGGGCTGGCTGCACTGGGAGCGCTTCCTCTGCGGCACCGACTGCGCCACCGACCCGCGCCGCTGCGTCAGGTACTGGCGGTGGCGGGCGGGGGTGCCTCGGGTCCCGGCCCCGGGAGGGGGGGGGGGGGTACTGACACCGGGGGTGTCAGGGCCGGGGACAGCCGGCCCGGTGCAATGCTTTGGGGCCCTGTCTCCTGGCACCCAGTGTGCCTTCCCCACGCCAGGGCAGAAAGCCAGGCTCGCCCCGGGGCCGGGACCTTCCCGGCACTCCTCTGCCGTTTGTGTGCTCACGGCCGGCCCAGCCCCTTGGCGGAAAGGCGGCGCGGTTGCCGCGTCGGGGCTAGAAATCGGGCTGCCACGTTCTCCACTTTCTTTCCTGGTCGTGGTGCCTCCCCGTGCCCAGCGAGCGGCTCTTCGTGGAGATGGCTGACGTGATGGCTGCTGAGGGCTGGAGGGACGCAGGCTATGAGTTCGTCTGCATTGACGACTGCTGGATGGCCCCAACACGGGATGAACATGGCAGGCTCCAGGCTGACCCAAAACGGTTCCCCAGCGGGATCCGCAAGCTAGCTGACTATGTGAGTGCCACCCACCGCGGCATAGGGCAGTGACGGCAGTTGGGGACCTGACCTGCAAGCTGTGCTGGGAGCAGGGGAGGAGAGGGAAGGTTGGGTGGGGAACAGGTGCATGGCTAAGGCCCTGCCTGCCAGAGCGGAGTTTTGCTTCCCTTGCCAGCCCAGCTCCACTCCCTCCTGCCTCACGGCTGCCCCATCCCCAGTCCTCTCTGTGTCTGCAAGTGTAGGTCCACTCCAAGGGGCTGAAGCTGGGAATCTACAGCGATGTTGGGAACAAGACGTGTGCTGGCTTCCCTGGCAGTTACAACCACTATGACCTGGATGCCCAAACGTTCGCCTCCTGGGGTGTGGACCTGCTGAAGTTTGACGGCTGCAATTCTGACACGCTGGAGCTGCTGGCAGAAGGTAGGTGTGGGCTCAAGGCAGCACTGTGCCACGGGGTGGGAATATTCTGCAGGCAGCAGCAGTTCTAAGCCCAGGGTGGGCTCCAGGGAGTTGCTTTTCCCTGAGCATACTCATTCAAGGGATTTGCTTACAAAAGCAGTTACGAGACTCTGTTCTCAAGCCCAAGATAGTGAGTGTTGTTGGCCAAAGTGTTTTTTACTTGTTCAGCCCCCTGGAGCTCTTGCTGGTGAGCACAGCTTAAAAAAGCAGCTTTCTCACACCAGAGACCACATCATGCCAAGCACGGAAACATCGAGTGCGTGCTCTGGGGGCTCTCTGTGCAGACTGCTGCCTCAGCTCTTAACGAAGCAGAGGCTTTGCCCTTCTGCAGTGCCTTTACTGGAGAGCTCAAAGCATTTCACACACTTAACCCTTAATCCCTTTGGTGAAGCCATGTCAACACGGGTCAGCTTGAAGCTAGAACAGCTTATGTCAGCTGTAAAAAGGGCAGTTATCAGTGCTTTTAGCAGAAAAAAATGAAGGGAATTCCGGCATGAAAATCCTACTGGGGTTTTCATTTTAAAGCACGTCAGTGTAAATCCCAATTCAGAAATTATTTGCACACAGGCTGGCAAGTCAGCAGCTGAAAGCTCAGTAGCTCACTGTGCCAAGGGGGCTCGGCTACAGACTCTCTGCAAGCACAAGCAAATCCTACTGCCACAGGAGCGGATTTGTGGGAAGAACGATGCAACTCGGAAGGCAGTTTTCTCTTGACTGGGCTCTCGCTGCTGGCACAGCCAGCACCACGGTGTTTGGCAGCAGGAATCCTGCATGCAGTCCTGGCTCTGCCTGGCAGGGAGAACCTGCCCAAGTGACAATCCCATCAAAGCCAGTTGGTGGGGCATATGCCAGCTAGTGCAGCCAGGAGCACAGCTCACCACCGTAAGTGACAGCTGAGCCAAAAGCTCTTGTTGGATCATATGTGTAGCCCAGATGCAATCCAGTTGTATCGAAGCAGTTCCAGGGGAGAGAACAGACTTTTTGTTCCATCTATGCTGATTAAAAGGGGCTTAACAGGGCTGTCTGGGGACAAGGACAGGAAGAAGCTAGTGCTTTTGCATTCCTGCCCATTCCATATGGCACAAATGCCTCATAAGAGCATACTCCTCCAATGTTACCCAGCAAAGCTGTACCCAGCAGCTTGATAGATACCAACTTGTATTTCCTAGGTATCTAGAGGAAAAAATGCCACACAGCAAAACCGCAGCCTCTTCCCATATAAAGAGATCAGCAGTCTTGAAGCAGTAAGTCTGCCCATGACCTGTAGCAAAGCTGTTAAGCAGCTCACCTGTCCTTGGGAGGCAGGAGACTGGCTGCAGACTATAAGCTCCCCTGTCTTCCCTGTGGTGTTTCAGCCTTGAGCATGTGTTCAGCCTTGGTTTTGCAAGAGTTGAACTGAAACCTGAACCTGTGACATTGGATTAGTTCCTCTGTTTGACCAACGAGATTGTGTAACCTCTGTCCTCTTCCTTTAGGTTACAGGCGCATGTCTCTGGCCCTGAACAGGACTGGAAGGAGCATTGTCTACTCCTGTGAGTGGCCTTTCTACTTGAGGCCTGTGCAGCAGGTAAGGAGTGTTTCTCAAGGCTTATCCTGGGGCTGAAAGTGGGAAGAACAGAAAACCATTAAGACTGCAAAACAGCCTCCCAAGAAACTTGCTGCTGTGGTCTGACAGAGAACAAGAGTGTAAGGTGGAGGAAAACCACTTTTTCCTTTAGAGCCCTGAAGTATACCTGTGGCGAGTCATTACTCTGCTGAAAAGAATTCAGTAGGATCCTGCAGCATGAAGGCACAGCCCAGCTGGAGCATGCCAGCGAACACAGTAGCATCCTTCTGCTTTCTGTCTCCAAGGAACCAAGCAACAAAACATTGGCAATGCAGACACACAGCTAGCAGATAGTTTGGTGTTATTCCTCCTGGATGCAGAGTGCTGCAGACTCAGCCTTACAGTCACCTCTAGGGACCAGGAGAGAGACTTTAGGACAGCCTATTTAATAGGAATTCTCCACATTGTTTACTGACAGATTTCTGCCAGCCAGGATCCATGACTGACATGTTGCTCTCCACCCATAGCTGGCTTCCCCTGTGCCACCATGACAGGATGCTGCCATTCCCTCCCACTGGGAGTTAAATGCATTAGTCACTGAAGGGTGTAAACCCAAGAAATGGCAGTAATTACTGGGATGTCACAGTTTAATCCCACTTAGCCACATCACACCTTCAGTAAAACAGCACTCAAAGGAATTTTCTAACAGAGCTAGGCGGCCACAACTGTTCTCCCAAGGGAAACAATAGTGGTGTCTGGAGCATGGCAGACTGGAGTTACTAGGCACAAGGTGTCCTAGGGAACCAGTGTGCACTAGATCATCCAGATAATTGGTGATGGAAGGTGTTATCATAGTTCTCCCCCAAACTATCCGTGATCTGGTCAAGCCCTGTGCGTGGTCTTGTACAGCCAGGCTCTCTGGCTAATCACACTCATTGTTTTGGCAGCCCAATTACACGGAGATCAAACAGTACTGCAATCACTGGAGGAACTTTTTTGATGTCTATGATTCCTGGAGCAGCATCAAGAGTATCTTGGACTGGACAGCACTTCACCAGGACAGCATTGTGAAGATAGCTGGGCCAGGGGGCTGGAATGATCCTGACATGGCAAGTAGAGCAACGCCCACATCCCTTGCAGCACCAGCATAAAATCCTTTCCTTGACTGTAGGCTGAGGATGGGGAGGGAGAGAATCAGGGGAGAAACATTGAGGGAAAGGGCTCTGACAGGGCTCTAGGATCAGGAACTTGATGAGAGGGTCCCTGGCTGGAAAAGGAAAGAGAACTATGGCTACAGACAGTACCGAGGAAGCACTGTCTCTGTGTAATGCAGCCTCTATAAGCAGTGCCAGATCAGAACACAGGCATTGGCAGTAAGAGAGAGTCTCTGAAGTGCTGATCTCCCACCAGAGGGAAAACCCCTGGGAGCCATCATTGCAAGGAAGAAATAGCTGCATCCAAAAGCAGATTCTTAAATGCTGCCTAGCCAGTTAAGGATCCTTCTTTACCTCCACCAGCGGTTCATCCTAAATTGCCACACCAGTCATGCCTTGCCTTTCCCAACCAGCCGGTCCTGCTCCTGGTGCTCAGCCTATCTAACCAGTCCCCAAATAGGGGTCCCACCCTCAGCATCCTGTCATTTACCAGTGCTTGGGTTGGTGGCCCAGATTCTCCTCGGCAGGCAGCATTACCGGGCATTTTTGTTTTCTTGTCACAGCTGGTGATTGGAAACTTTGGGCTGAGCTGGGACCAGGCAGTGACTCAGATGGCAATGTGGGCTATTATGGCAGCTCCCCTCTTCATGTCCAACGACCTGCGGCACATTAGTCCTGAGGCCAAGTGGCTGCTCCAGAACAAAGAGGTGATCGCCATCAACCAGGATCCGCTGGGCAAGCAGGGATACCAAATCATCAAGGTACAGCAGGACCGGGCTGGGGGTGTGGTGTGGGGCACAGGCAGCCAGCCTCCTCAGAAAGGCGACACTGGGGACACACGGGATATAGAGTGCTCAGGGTTTGGGAACAGAAGCTCTGTGAGCCCGCTTGTTCCTGAAGCCTACTTAAACAGACAGGCATGAAGTCCATCAGTTCTGCCTCCCCTAACTTATGTAAGCCCCGGGTTTATTTTCTCCTTGGCAGGACAAGAACTTTGAGCTGTGGGAGCGGCCCCTGTCTGGTGGAGCCTACGCCATGGCGGTGCTGAACCGGCAGGAGATTGGGGGACCCCAGAACTTCACCTTCTCCCTCACCTTCCTCGGCAATGGGCTGGCCTGCAACCCAGCGTGCACTGTCTGGCAGGTCCTGCCAGCCAGCAGAGAATGGGGGGTTTACAGCTGGGTCTCCTCCCTGAACGTGGAGGTGAACCCAACAGGCACTGTGCTGCTGAAAGTAGTGGCATTATAGGAGGCACAAAGACAATCTCTTTGTAAGCTTCAGACTGTCTAAACTTGTGTCACAAGAAGCCTGTCTCCTTCCTCCAGGCAGGGTGCCTTTGTTCTCTCCTCAGGCATTCACTACTCAAGGGCTTCTATGTGGACTTTGAACCTTCAGCCTAATGTGACAAATACCCATCACTCCATCACCAAGAGGTAACGGAGAAAGGGGTGCTGCTTCTCTTCTGTTTACCCTTTCTCTGGCATCTCACCTAACTCCTTCTCCAGGGGGCTCCACAGGCCCCAGCAGGGCAGCAACTCCTGTTAATGCCCACTGCCACTACCAACCAAAGAAATGCAAAGGATACATGCAGCATCATACAGCTCTCCTGGAGCATTTTCGGGACAATAAGGGAAACACACCCTGGCTGCCTTGCTCTTGCTTTGCCAGGCTGGGGCGCACAGTCCAAGAACAAGAAAAGCTGCTCCCACCCCCGCTGAAGAAACCCAACACCCTTCTCAGAGCATGGACATCTACCTTCTGACAACTCAGGGACTAGCCTACATCACTGCACTACTTAGCAGCTGCTTTCTTGACAGCTGCCTATTTAGTATAAATGTGATTAAGTATCATAAGGACTCAGCTTTTGAGGGTTTCTCCTTACCCTAGGAGTCTTCCTCTCACCAGTGGCTGTCACTTCCCTTTAGATGACAATTTCCTCTCCACCCTTTGTGGGGCCACTGGGGTCCCCTTCTTCAGTGAGCTGCCTTCCAAAATTACCTGTGTTCTTGCTTTCCACTGCTGGCAGTAGCCTTTAGGTTGAATAACATGGGTCCTTCCGAGACAGGAGATGGATAATTAATCACCTATGCAACCATCATGTGCAAGTATGTTCTCTTCTGACTACTACACAATCAGGATATCTTTATTTGTTCTTATTTCTTGTGATTAAGCACTTTGATTAAGATGTCCCTTAAAAAGGCTAAGCTTTTTCTTAGTTCCACTGTACAGGAGTACAGCACAGTATCTTGAAATTAAATCAGGTTTTAGAAAACAGGCCACTTTGTTTCAGTCACTAAGTTCTTGTGAAATTTGTCATGATTATTACAAACAGCGCTCAGTAAAGCTGACACGATGCAGCCATACAGTCCATCTCGCAGGCAGAGGCCGAAGCCACTGCTGCTAACAGCTTAAGCAGCAGGAGTTTGAAAAGGCCAATCACATCAACCAGTACTGAATAAGCAAAAATACAAATTCTGTTGCTGTTTGGTAACTGAGAGCTCTCGGTCCCTATGAAGATGTGAAGAGGCATTTCTCCATCCTCCAGGATGTTACTCTTAAGAGAGGGCTCCACATTGCATTCCCCACACTTGCTGACAGTGGACTTCCTACTCACAGACAGCATACTGCTGCCTCAAGTGGAAGATCCTGTCAAAGCCCAGGGTAGGCTGTCCTATAATGTACCACACCCTTGGTACTTGCCCATCTGTCACCGCTCACTTGAAACGTCAGTGCTATGCTTGGGCTGCTTCTTCTACGGAAAATTCTAAGAAGAGGTGCCAACAGCAGTCAGACACGGGGGGCAGGCAGCTGAGGCCTGTCACACCATCGCTTTCAGTGGGACAGCATGCAGCTGGGGGAACCATGGGCACGAAGCTGTCCCTTTCCTGTCCCTGAGCTACCGTAACACTCACAGCCACTGCATACAGGTCATAGCTGAGTCGCAGCACGTTAACTACTGCCTAATGCTGCAGGTGATGCTTCATCAGATGAAGCCCCTCATACTAAACCCACTAGCTGCTCCAGGGCCTTCGCTCATGCGTTGCCCCTTAGAGCAGTACAACTGTTCCCTGTTTGTAAAGAGGGGCCTACAGCCAAGTGCAGGGGCTGTCAGGAGGAGTTTGGATTACTCTGGCCCCTACTGTGTTCCTGGTGCAACCACTGCTGGGTGCAAGGAATCTTACCTGCCTCTCCTCTCGGGGAAGGGCTTGGAGAGGAAAGAGGCCTGCTCAGGCAGCTCTGCTGCTTTTTTTGCAATCACTACTTCATCTACCAATAATTCAAATTCACCATAGCATTCCTGAAATGGAACCGCTATAATAGAGACATGAACTGTTTTAAATGAAACAAGCTGCAGAATTTTAGAAGAGGCCCTTTTGAAGACAGCCTTCTACCACGGAAGCTCATAAATAAGCCTGGAGAAAAGCAGCAGCACAATGCTCATGCAGAGAAGCCACTGGTGCAAAAATCCAACAGAGCCTCAAGCTCTACATATATTCTAAAACACCTCTTGGTAACACAGTAAGGAGATCCCAGCTATCGGCAGGTGTTTTTCAAAAGCCTTCAGACTACAAACAGGTCATTTACTAAGCAGCTTCGCCCACACCACCTCGATGTACTTGCAAGTCCCACCCCACCAACAAGAGAAGATACAAAAAAACAAGCAATGGATCACTTCTAAATACTTTAATATGGTCCATAACAACAAGTAGGACGTAGCTTAGAACTGGATCACCTGGCCCTGTAAGAAGGAAGAGACAGAGTGAGTTTATTCACCACTGAATGTCGCCACCCTTTCTCAGCCACTCTCAGTACACAAACATACCTTTCTCTTCTTGTCTCCTCCCAGTTCAAAGTGCTTGCATCTCTTAATGGCCAGCATCCTCTTGGATCTGCAGTTGGGCTCCACGCACTCCAGCCTCAGCACAATCTTCTTCGTGGTTTTAGCCTGGGAGGAGAGGAGCAGAGAGTATCAATGAACAAAATGTCCGCAAGCAGACAAATTGCTGCTCTCACGAAAAGCTTGTTACCTGCACTCCTGAAGATTCAGCAGCTTGTTCTCGTGTAAAAACTGTAAAAGTGTAAAGAAAAAGGACTACCAACACAGTTAGGCTCCCTCCACTAAAAAAACGAAGGCACCTTAAGGACCAGTACAGGAGTATAGTGGATCTGTACAGTAAAGGACACTGGCAAAAGCACTCAGTGGGGCAGGGCTGGTCTCCTGCAGAGGTCAGCCATGCTGGAAGAAAGTCTGTGCCAGCGAACACACCAAGGAGTGTGGGAGAACAGACTGACCCTGTTCAGAAGAAGTTCAGCAGAAAACCAGGCAGAAGAAACCTGAAAGGAGCACCACTGACAAACTGTCCCTGGAAGAAGCAGCGACACAACATGCTCAGTGCAGACCCGCAGCTGCTGAAAGTTAGATGACACCCAAAAGACTACAGGGGGAAGAATTCAAAGCTGCGAGGCTACAGAAGCAGCTGGACAGAACTGTAACCACCAGTTATAAACTTCAGCCAATCATCCATATGATGCTGACTGGAAAGAAACAGAAATGGGGATGGCAATGTAGAGGTGGAAAGTGCCAAACTGCACGGGTGGTATGGCTGCTTTGTGTACACTGCTTGCAGAAGCACTTTCTGCAAGGTCTCCCCACTTCCTGGCAGAAAGTCAACTTGAATAACTGCTGTCTCATTTTTTTCTTCTTGCTGGAAGAGTTACTGAACATCTCCAGCAGAACACCAGGGCTTTCCAGCAGTGAGCCAAGTAGCTCTATAAGCATAACTAAACAGTTCACACAAAAACTGTAACAAATCAGCCCATCGTGTTTTGCTTCCCTGCTGTAAATACCAGATTTTGTGCTGCTCCCCCCAACCCAACTCCTCGGCAGGAGGTACAGACAGGCACAGAGGGAAAACATGCTGCAAGCCTACAGTTCCAGGTACCCACACTGAAGAGGAAGGATGACAGCAGCAGGTTTCTGCAACTCATCCATAACACAATGCACTGCTGCCCTTCCACTGCTGCTTTGAGATTCTCAGGAAAGGCCTAACGCAGCAGCTCTCATTTACTGGCTCAGCGATATGGATTTCCCTGGAGATAGCGGACTGCAAGAAAATAATGTTGTGTTCTGTGGTACCCCCAGGAGCTGCACACAGTTCACTTCTATCATACCCTTGTCAGTGAAGGCAGCCTCACTATGCAGACCCTCACAAACCCAGCAACAAGTTTCAGTGATAAACTACTAACACTTCAAGAACATAAGGAATGCAAGCAGCAGGCTCCCTTTCCCTTTGCTATACTGTTTCCCCTTTAGCAAGCAAGGAGGCAAACACTCTTTTCATTAAAAGCATCACTTCCAATAAGACCCTGCTCCCCTACAGCATCAAGGCTCCCTGCAGAACTTGCTCTGCAAACACATGCTACATCACTCCTGCAAAAAACAGGAGCATCTACGTAAGACAGGAGCAGCAAGGAAGATGAGCAGATGTGGACAGGGAACTTACAGTCCCTGGACAGCACTACCAACACAGAGCTGCCATAACACAGCTTGAGCACAGGACCACACAAGGCTGCGGGAGGCTGAAGTGTCCCTCGTCAGCTGGGCATGTGGATTGCCAAGAAAGTTTCAGGTCCTCCTTCCAGCAGCAGCACTCACCTTCTTACGGAAAATGGGCTTTGTCTGGCCCCCATAGCCGCTTTGTTTCCTATCATAGCGTCTTTTTCCTACAGGAAGAAATAGCTTTGTTTAGGCATCAACTCAAGACATGCTACAAGTGCAACTGGCACTCTTACCAAACCCTAGCAGACCTCAGTCTGCAGCTGCACAACCGATCAGAAGCAATCCCTGCTCCTCCGACAGCCACGTGCTGGGCCCACAACCATTACCCTGGCGTGGGGCATGGCCACCCGGGTCCCGCGCAACTTTCCCCGGGCCGTGCCCCAGAGCGCACCCGTCCCTACCCTGGGCGTAAAGCGAGTCTTTCCCCTTCTTGTACTGGGTGACTTTGTGCGGCTGGTGCTTGCCGCATTTCTTGCAGTAGGTCCGGCGGGTTTTCGGGACGTTCACCTGGAGGAGCAGGGAGAAGCCGGTCAGCACGGCCAGCAGCCACGCAGGGAACCGGAGAGACGCCACGCCGCGCTCCGGGGGCCCCCTGGCGCCGGCACTGCCGAGGGCAGTCGGCCGTCCCTTCCCCTCCCCTCGGGGAGGCCCTGCGCCGCCATCCCGGGCCTACGGCCTCCCGCCGCCGCCCCGACCCGGCCTAGCCACCGGCCAAGCACCCAGCGCAGCGGCCGGCGCCTCGGGCGGGCGAAGCGAGCCACCGCCGGGGCGGATGGCAGCAGATGGAGTCAGACCCGCAGCCCACTGCCACCAGTACTCACCATCTTGTCGGCTGCGGCCCGAAGAGAAGGCGCGCCCCGGAAGCGGAAGCAGAAGCAGATGGGGGGAGGGACGCGCGTAGGGAGGTCAAGCGGCCTGTCAGGCACTGGGCATGCAGCGCCCCCTCCCGGTGGGAGGAGAGCGGGGCGGTGGCCGGGGAGGTGGGCGCAGGGGCTGGGGTGCCGGGTTCGCGGGCGGAGGCTGCGGG
>VYZW01065421.1:0-11807 GCA_013401315.1 Balaeniceps rex
GCGGGTACGGGGTGTCCAGCAAGCACAGGTGGGATTCTGGGTGTGCGGGTTCAGGGTACGGGGTGCACGGGGGGATTCAAGGTATGGGGGTGCGCAGTGGGAGTGGGGACGGGTTTGCAATAAGCAATGTCTGGGTGGGAGTCTGGGCAGGTCAGGTGAAGGGTGCGAGGTGCAGGGTTTGGGGTACAGGGTGTGGGGTGAAGGTTTTGGGGTGCAGGGTGCAGGATCTGGGATACAGGGTTTGGGGTGCAGGTTTGGGGGTGCATGTTTAGGGGTGCAGATTTAGGGGTGCAGGATGCAGAGACCAGACTTCGGGGAGCACAATGCAGGGTGCAGGGCGGAGGGTGCCGGTTCTGGGGTGCAGAATGCAGGGTTTGGGGAGCAGAGTGCAGGGTGCAGGTTTTGGGGTATAGAGTGCAGGGTGGTGGCCTGGCACGGTGCAGTGCCGCAGGGAGGTTCATGCCGACGCGGGACCCCGCATGCCTCGGGCTGACATTCCTGCCGCTCCCACCTACGCCCAGCAGCCACCCCACACCCCAGCCTCCCCGCTCCGCCTTGGCGCTGCGCGGGGCCGCGGCTGACCAGGCCTGCCCCAGCCGTGCCCGGGCAGGCTGCGCTCCCCCTGCCAACCGTGCCGGCAGCGTGCCAAGCCTGGCGCAGCTCCCCGTCGCCGCTGCACCCGTCCCAGTGCCGTGCGTGGAGCCCAGGCGCGTCTCCAACTGCCTGGCATCGTGCCCCCCGCCGGCCCCTACCCCATTCCCACCTGCCTGCCCCTGCTCTCCGGGGCTGCCCGGGGGGCACGTGCCCAGCCCCGTTGCCTGCTGGAGCCCTGCGGGCTCATAAAAATATGCAATCCAGCGGGGAGCAGAGCAGCCCCGTGGTCCCCATCACCCCCCATCGCGGGCAGCCAAGCCCCTGCCTTTCGCCCGTGCATAGGTGAGCGCGGACGAGTCGCGCTCCGCCGCCACACACACGCATTCACCGCCCGGTGTCCTGCAAGAAATCGAACCGACAGGACCTGCAATTAATACGGGCGATAGAATAGAGCTGATTATAATAATTGGCACGGTAATTGCGCTACACCTAGGGAAGGGTGTAAGCAGAAAGCCCTGCAAAAGAGACTCTTTGTCTGTGCTTTTTTGTTTTCTCTCCAGCTCACAGGTAATAGCCAGGAATGGGCAAACCCTCTTTTAATGGACTCTTAATAATGCTGTAATTTCCCTTTGCAGGGAAAGTTTTCCAAACAGTCAAAGATTCAAAACAAAGCAATGATTGTTCCTATTAGCATTAAATTCTACTCTGGGAGAGAGAATAAATCAAGCAAGGGGATTCAATTCAAAACAGAACTATAAAAAATCCAATAATGATTTTTTAATATTAATAAGAAAAATATATTGTTATGCACCCTTAGCATTTAAACTTCTAATCCAATCAGCGCAAAGTGCAGAGATAAATCACAGCCGCAGAGGAGAAGGGAACAACCATCAAGCAGGCAGCAATAAAATGCTGTCTTACATCCCTGGGACAGGCATAGGTTTGACAGTCTCAAAAAAAAAAAAAAAAAAGCCGAAATTTATGAGCCTGTCGCTCCGCAAGCTTGTTAATTCCTTCCCTGCATCTCCGCACGCGCCCTCCACCTGGGGCAGGGAGGGCGCAAGGGCTGGCTGCCAGGCAGGCAAGTTACAGGCAGGAGGTGACAGCAGGGACCCTGGCTGCCTGAACCCGCCGGCGTGGCATTGCGGCGCTGGGGACTTGCCCTTCTTCATCCTGCTTAAACCCGCTCCCCACAGCCATCGGCTCTCAGCAGCTCCGACCGGCTGCGCAGCGGGACGGCAGGGCTCCCGCTGCCAGAGGACCCACCGCTAAGGGAGGTCCCGAGCGTGGTCCCAAGCACTGTCCCAAGCGCGGTCCCTGTCGTGGGCTCCCCAGCTCTCCCATCCCCAGGGGTCGCACCGGGCGTTTCCAGTCCTGCGCTACCAAACACACCCAAGAGCCTGGGCAGGCTCCAGGGATGCTCGAAACATAAGCGCACGCTGATGCGGCACTCGCTCCCAGCATCGGTGGATGCCGGGATGTGGCCGACGGTACCCACACAGCCCCCCAGTCCCCCTCCGCTCCCCGTCCCCGCATGCAGAGGGGATGGCGCGCAGCCCTTCCCATCGCACGGGTCCGCACAGGCAGATCAGCGAAGCACGTGGCCACGTAACCCCCCCACGAAGCCGGCCGTCCTGCTGGGCTAGGAGATGCTCCCCGCTTTGTCAGGGTCACAGTCCAGGAATAATCCCTTTAAGGCTCCCCCCGCGGCTCGCGCCGTGCCATCCTTGTTGAACTCATTACAGATAATGGCCCCACAATTCACCACTGACGCAGCCGGGCTATTCCCCCTGATTTATCGGCTCTGGCAGATGATGCGCTGCCACGGGGGCCAGCGATGAGCCTGGGCAAGCAGCAAAACGCCATGAAATGTGGCCAGCGAGTCTCAGCTCCCCTCGGGTCCCCCCAGATCCCGAACCTCAGCGCTCCTGCCGAAAGCAGCTACATCCAGTGGGAGGGAAATGCCGAACCATGGCAGCGGGAAGGGGGAGCAGCGAGGCACCTGCAGCTGGCAGTCCCAGCCATGCGACGGCCGAGGACAAAAGACGTCTCAGCCATGCAGGGAGTTCCCGGCTGTCTGGCAAACTGCTGACGCCACGAACCAGGGCGAGAGGGCATTTGGGGACAGGGGGACGGTCACGCTGCTCCTGCTCAGGAGTGCCCCGGGGCTTCGTTCCCGCCAGCTCCAAGCGGCCGAGCTCCTGGGGGAGGCTGACTGGGGGGGCAAAGGATTAATTACAGCTATTACAGGTCCAAACCCGATGTCTTGTGGAGCATTTCTGCTCCGCTTTCGCTTTGGATGGTTTGGGCAGAGGGTCAGGGAACAGGTACCAGGCTCGTCCCCACACTCCCCGGCTTGGCACCACTTGAGTCCCGTGCGGCTGGTGACATCCCAGCTCCCCCACCAAGGGGAACAAAGCTGCTCCCCCAGGAGCAGAAGGCACCCAGAGCCAGGCCCTCCTGGCCCTTTGCAATATGTTTTAAGGAAAAACAAAGTGGATATATCCCTGCACCTGGCTTTTGGGCTCTCCCACTGCCAACAGCCAGGGCCCAGGTGGCTGCATGGTCCTCGGTGTGGACCGACAAGCGGCACTGGGAGCACTGGGCTCAGTGGCCAGTCCAACTGGATGGGTGGCCCAGAGGCTCAGTCCTCCACCGCGGGGATGCCCAGCGAGGCCGAGGAGGGGGAACCTGCATCCCACCATCCCTGCACCGCCCTGCGGTCCCTGCCAGCCTGGCTGCTGGAGGAGATGCCAGCCGTCCCCGGGGCGGCACGGCCACCAGCACATGGGGCTGTGACTGGAAAGTGCTTGGGGATCTCGGAGAGCGAGCGATGCCACCACTCGCAGCATTGCAAGGCTTTCCCACCAGACTCCAAGCAGGATCTGGCACGCCAGCATGCAGCACCCACCCCCGACACTGTCCCTCGGGGACCTCGGCAGTGCCAAAGCTGGGCACGGAGCTGGCACAGCCCCGCAAACGCCCGTCTCCTCCGTACCCCAGGGCTGGCCCCGGCTGCAGCCTCCTCCCAATCCCAGGGAGAGGAACCAGACTCCCTGGGAGACACAAAGGCTGCCCCGGGGAGGGCGAGGGTGTCTGCCAGCGCCAGGCTGCCCAACCGCGGGGAAGGGGATTCGCCCTCCGAAGGGCACCCAGAGCCCAGCCGGGGGGTACCGGCACTGGGTGGGTGACCAAAGGGGGGTTTGGGGAGGGGGGGAGGTTTGAACTTTTGAACCAGCAGGCAGGAGATCTGTGCATTACCTTAACGCGAGTTAAAAATAACCGTCTCGTCTCTTGAAATGAGCCTGTCTGCAATTACAGCTTGGCATGTCTGCTCCGGAGCGTCCCCGGGCTGGCACCGCGCCAGGTGGCAGGCGGCTCCGAACAACCCTCGCCTTTCTTCTCTTTCTTGGAGTTGGCTTTTTTCCTTTGTTTTTTTGGGTTTTGGGTGTTTTCTTTTTCCCCCCTTCCCAGCAAATCAAAGGTGGCTGCTCGGTGCCCCGGCTTGGGCTCCCCCCCACCCACTGAGCCACAGCCACGTCTTCAAAAGCACCCAGACCCTGCGGTACCCCCACAGCAAGGCCATGGTGTCCCCCCCGGCCCCCAAGGACAGGGGGACGCTGCCACCAGCCCCTGCTCCAGGGAGGGCCGTGCAGCAGCGCGAGCCAGCCTGAGGCACGTCCAAGGGTCCTTCCCCGCGCTGCCCTTGCACACCCGATACGCATCTGACTGCAACGTGCGGGTGCGAGCGCACGTGGGAGTGCACGTGGCGAGCCCGGTGCACGTGCGCCACGTGTGCACGCGCCGCGCCCCAAATGCACACGCACAGGCGTGCGAGGGAACACGTGCAAATCCAGACGTGTGTGCACAGGCGGTGGATGCCCTGCGGCATCGCTGCCTGCAGCTCCCCGTGCTCTGCCCAGCCCCGCGGGCAGGCACAGGCAATGGTTTGCCCACACCAGGGTATCCAGGTGGTGGAGCCATCCCCCGCCGCACGCCCCCATTGCCAGCACCCAGGGCTGTTTGGGAAACCTCCTCTGCCCCACAGGCCCCAGGGGAGCAGCGAGCCAGGCTGCATCACTGCTGCGTCCCTGGCTCGGCGGGTACAAAGTGCCACCAACCCCGGCACCCGCGCCCCAAGGGCCAGCGGGCAGCAAAGCCCAGGAGCCTCCCTGCTGCCGAGCCCTGGCACAGCGCACAGCCCCTGTGCTGGGGACGGGAAGGATGAGCCTACTCAAAAAGTAGGCATCAGCCACACAGACCCCAGCATCGCCCCGTCCTGCTGCTAACCCCTCTAGGGCAGCCCCCCACTGCTGTCCCACACCCGACAGGACAGCAGCGGTCCTGGGGGGGCTGGATGCCCCACGGCCAGAACCATAGCCACTGACAGCTCAGGATGCTCCAGGATGCTGGAGCATGCCCGCTGGGAGGGAAGGGACCGGCCTGTTTTGGGGGTCCCTGTGCCCCCTCCCAGCGCCGGCTGCCTCCTCCTCCCCGCAGCGGGTGAAAGCAAGCTTTGTGCCGGGGCTTTCAGTTCTCCTGGCTGGCGCCCGGCCAAGGCACCACATAATAATGAACAGATGCTGTCCAAAATGAGCTTCAGCGGCAGACAGGCGAGGCTCTCCGCGTGTCCTTCCGTAACCCAAAGTGCCTTTCACCTCAGCACTAATCAGGCACCTTCAGCAGGAGAGAGGAGCCGACGGGAAGTGTCGGGCTAATTAAAAGTAATGCGATCGGGGAGCGACGAGCCCACCGCCGGTGGGTGCGGGAGGGCAGGGGGGAAGGCAGCTGCCTCACCGCAGGCAGGGCTGGGGTGCAGTGGGATGGCAAGGGGGAGACCGCAAACCCAGCTCCAGAGCATCCCCACGGGAGACCCAAGGGCACGGTGACACCACAGCTTGGGTGGACCCTAGGGATGGAGGGGACAGCCTGGGGCTGGGGGTCCGACCATGCCCGGATCCTGCTGCGGCAGCGGGGAGGGGACATTCATCCCCTTCCTGCATGTTCCCTCTGCAAGGACACGGTGGTGACAGGGGTCCAACCCCGCTCCCAAAGCCCAGGGGACCTCCCGCTGCTAGCAGCATCCCAGTGAGGATCCCACCGGGATGGGAAGCTGGGCCAAGCAGCTCCAGCTTGCTCCCACATCCCGCCTGGCCCGACCCACTGAGGGCACGGCATCCCTGTAAAATATTTACGAGGCTTTTTTAATACAAAGCCAAGCACCAGGAAATTCATTTCCCAGCCCAGGATGCTGGTCCTCCCGTCACAGCACCGGGCAAGCGGGAGGGAGGGATGCGCACAGGGACTCACGCACAGGGACGGACAGAGATAACGCCGGGCTGCTAGCGGTCCTAGTCCGCAGGATCTTAACTGTAGTTTATATTCCAGCGGTTATTAAAAATAAGAGGGGGGTGGGGGTGCGGTGGGGAAGCTAAGAGCAGAGCAAGCTGTTCATTTGGAGCCTTTCCCTTGGGTTTAATAAAGCCCCACTCACTGCTGTAGTATCATTTTTATGCTATCATAAAGCCGGACCATTTAGCAGGTTTGTGTTACTTCAGCAGTTAGCGCTGCATGAAAAGCGATTCCAGAAGAAGGGGGGGAAAAAAAAATTAGAAGGAAGATGAAAATCTCCAAAAGGAGAAAGAAAAATGAGGTGGGAAGGAGGAGAGGAGCCCGGGGAATTCCTCACAGCCGTGCCACCAGCGGCACCGGAGCACATCGCAGCAGCTCGGGGGGAAGCCAGCGGGCTCCCCCATCCCTGTGTGAAGTTGGGGACAGGCAAGGAGCCCCCTGCTCCAGCCCCAGGATGCTGAAGGGTCAGGTACCCCAGCCCAGCATCCCGGGGGGACCCCACCTCTATGGCAGGGAAGGGTAGAGGGGTCCCCCAGGGGCATCGCACCTGTGGGGATCGGAGAGCTGGGGCGGCTTATCCGGGGGCTGTCTGGGGGATGAAGCAGAGGGGTTTCCCCGAGGCGAAGGAGCTCATCCAGGCCCTGCTCGGCCCCCGGGACGGCCAGGCTCTCCCGGCCCCTCTGCTCCCAGCCGCAGGGCAGCTCTCCGGGGAGCATCGGGCTCTCCGTGCTGCTGGAAAAATCTCCATATATGGAGAGGATGGGATACGTGAGCTGAGCCGAGCCGAGCCAAACCGCCCCACAGGAGCCCTGACCGGGCAGCCCCCCCACTCAGCCCGGTGCCCCGGGGCCGTGCCCGCTGCTGAGCCCCCCGGGGCCGGGTGGCACACACGCTGCTAATCCCAGTGCAAATGGAAGCGAGCCCGCCACGTGCCCCCAGAGCCATGTCACCCCCAGAGCTGTGTCACCCCATCGTCCCCATAACTCCCCCCTTCGCCGCTGTGCCCCTATTGCACCACCCGCTCCCTCGCTGGCACCCAAGCTGCTCTCTGCAAGGGGAAAGTCATCCCCATTAGTCCCAGGTGCTGGTTTCGAGCCTCTCCAGCCGCAGGGGGCAATGTCCCAGGCAGACGCACTAGCCCACATCCAAGAGGGGAAGGGCAGGGGCTCGGGCAGGGGGTGGCATCAGTGACAGCACGCAGAGCCGGAGCAGCTCCCCTAAGGGATGCTTTTGCCGTGTCCATACAGTGCCTGGTGGAGTTGTGCTCTGGGCCAAGTCCATGGCTCTGCCTCCCTTCGCTAGCGCAGAGATGGGAACGTCCCTCGGGGGTCTCCATGCCCCGCGAGGAGGTGAAGCACCCCAGTACACCCTGACCCCACGGGCAGCACGGGGCACTCAGGCCATGCTCCTACCCAAATACCCTTTTCCACCCCTTTTTCTCCGTAATTCATTTCCATCCTGCCCTGCAGGGGCACATGGGTGGATGGGGGGGTGTCTCTGCATGGCGGCCCCCCCGCCCCGAGCACGCAGCGCTCCTGGCTCCCGTGGGCCAGCAGGACCCCGCAGCCCCGGTTCCCCACACCGGGAGCAGCCGCCACGCTACCAACCCAAGGATATAAAGGAGGAGGAGGTGTAGGGGAGGGCTGGGAAATTAAGGTTTTCAGCGCTGTCAGAGCTGCATCAAACAGGCATCCACCAGCTGATTGCTTGATTGTTATATTTTGGATGTCAAACCGGAGCAAGCAGAAACCTTTAAAATGCATCAGTGCCGCTGCCTTTTTGACGGAGGGTGTTGGTTTCCCATTAACAAGTGGAAAGCGTGAGCTGGAGCAGAAAACTTCAAGCGCTTTGGAATTGATAAAATAACAACTCCCTAATTAAGCAGAACTGTCAGTCAACAGGCGCCTGCTGCCCTGCATCGGAAAGCAGCAGCAGCTCCCGGTGCACGAGCCCAACGTGCTGGCCCAGCCCGCTGCGGCACGGGGAGCCCCGGGGGATGCACAGCCCGGGGGGCAGTGGCCAGAGCATCCCCCCCTCCCCGTTAGACAGGGTTGGGTCCTGGTCCCGATGCTGAGCACAGCCGAAGTGTTTAGATACTGTGCCTCAGTTTACCTCGCCATAAAACCATGTAATGCAACCCGCAGCTTGGTGGGGAAGGAGAGGCCTGACCCCAAAACGCACCCTGTGCCCGCACGCTTCCCCTCCGAGAGGTAACTAACCAGCCTGGGGAAACACATCCCCGACGGACACATCAGACAGCACGGCCGGGCACGGGTGCAGTATCCCCACGGCCGGCTGGATGCAGGACGGGGTCCTTCTGGGAAAGTCCCCCCAGTGCTGGAGCAGGGCAGGGGATTTGGAGAAGTCCTGCCGGACCGGCAGCAGTGCAGCCAGTGCTCTGGCTGGGCTTCCAGACCTCTGCCGTCCCACTCTCCCCAGCGCGGGGAGGCTGCGAAAGAGCTAATTAAAGGAGCAGTCCATTACCCGAGACTCCCCTCCAACACCGCTGTGCTGGGTAATGAAACGCTTTAAATCCACCATGCTTCTCCCAGGCCTGGGGCAGGAGGGACATGGCATCTCCAGGGGCTCTTTAATAAGCCGCCAGCAGCTCGTTACTACAAAATTGACTGCCCAGCGCTCCGGGCGCTGCCGCGGCATCACGAGCTGCCAGCCTGCCCCAGGAGGGATGCGCGGGGGCACCCAGGGGGTCCGGGGCAGGGGACAACCAGGAGGGACACGGGGCTGTGGGGAAGATGTTTAACCCCTGGCACGCTGGTGTCCGACAAGACTGCCAAGCAAAGGGGGTCTCTGCACGCCGCTGTTGCCAGCCCTCACGCCGCCCGCCCCAGCTGGGGATCGGACACCTGCAGCATCAGGACAGGCCCCGGGGCACCCTGCCCTGCCTGGCCCGCTGTGCAGGCAGGTCAGGCAGGGCGTTTCGCTGGGCAGCCCTCAGCCCTTCCATCTGCCCTGAGACCAGCCAAGCACTGGGCTGGGCTGGGAGGTTTAAGCCACAGTGCCAACGCGGGGGCAAGGGGGGCTGCCGGGAGGGAGCAGTCAGCAGCGGTGCAGCCCGGGCAGCGGAGCCACCTGCCCACAGCCCAAGGGAAGACCGGCAGAGCCACAGCAGAGCCACGGCAGAGGCGCTCCAACCCGGCGATGGGCCAGGAAGGGGGGGAGCATCCCATCCCAGGGTGCACCCAGGTGAGCCCACCTGAGCGAGCAGCCCCTGCAAACACCCCTTCGTGCCCAACAGCAGCTGGACCCTGAGCCTGTCCCTCCCCCCTGCACATCACGCACCATGAAGCCCCTCGAGAAAGCCACCAAACCCCACGCCAGGTGATGGGGCTCCATTGGTAGCACCCCCGGCAGTGTCGGTATGGGGACGGCAGGCCAGGCACCATCCCCACCCCAAGGGACAAGGGACACCAGAAGGGTGTGGGGGGCAAGGGACAGGGCTGAACAACCCACGTTGCTCCCACACGCTCCCTGGTGGAGGCTTTGCCAGGAGAAGGTGTTGACCCTCCCATGCCTCTGGGACACATCAGGGGACCCCTGGGTGACAGCTGACACAGGGAAAGGCCGCTCCTGCTTTCCCGGGAGGATGCCCTCCAGGGTCACCTCTGCCAGGACTGACGCGGGCAGGCAATGCTGCCGTCACAGCCTGTCCTCGCCCAGGGGCCAAAGCCGATGCTGGTGTAGGCGGGACAGGAAGCCTGTGCCACCTTGCACACCTGCACAGACACACCCACGTGTTGCCACTGTCCCCTGTGCAAGCCCTGGCACGCCCAGAGAGGACACGGGTCACTCCTCCGTCCCATGCAAGCTGCAGGAGGATCAAGCCCCAGCACTCGCCCGTGACAAGGACGGTTGCTGGCCCCACCGTCCCCGGCCGGGGTCCATCCCACCCAGGGAGGGCTTTGCCCGATGGCTTTGGCTCACATGCCAGCACCGGGAGACGCGAGCATCCCCCTTCCTCGCTCCCACCTGGCCACGGCTGGGCACACAAACTTGCTCACGGCTCCGTGCCATCACCCTCGCTCCCCCGGGCTGCCCTTCAGGGACACCTGGCCGGGGGGTCCCCAAGCATCCCACACCGCTGGTGACACACACAGCTGCCCGGGAATCCCTTTGCTCCTCATCCCAGCCCTCCCCACCACGGGTCCAGAGCCCCAACATCCCTGCCATGTCCCCAGACCCACAGACCCCATCAGCACACACCCCCCACTGTCCCCAATGGGTGCAAGCCTTGGGGAGACCCTTCTCCCCCGGCGAGTGCTCGAGGCCACACAGGTCTCACCCCAGCTGGAGGTTTGAGAGGTCCCCACGCATCTGCCACCTCCGCAGCCCCCAACAGCCTCCCCGGTGAATCTCCACACTGGGGGGACACCAGCTGCCCCCTGCCCACCCCACCACGAGCGGGGCAAGGCAGAGAGGATGCCCAGCCTCCACGCAACGCCAGCTCCCGCGGCCGGGGCGCAGGTGCCACAGACAGAGTCCAGCCTCCCTGCCCCAAAAGAGCCCTGTTTGCAACCGAGAAGGACCCCCCAAGGCAGGCCGGGTCCGGCCGCCTCCGACGGAGCCAGGGCACACCATGCCAAGACCGCAGGCTGGTATTAGAGCCCCCGAAGCCTCGTTACACACTAATCACACTGGAGGCGACAGGGCTTAGGGGAGGGCTTAAGAGAAACCGTCTCCTTTTTACTGACACCATCTGGACACAGGCGATCTCTTCCCCCTTCCCAGCGTGGAGCCGGGCAAGAGCCAGCCGGAGGGGCAGGGAGCGGTGTGACCCCCCCAGGACCCAGCACCTTCCATGCCCTCGCCCGGTGCCGGGATGGTTGGTGCTGGCACCAAGCAAGAGGGGGATTGCTGCCCGCGCCAGGGATTTCTAACAAGCCCACAGTGCCAGCCAGGAGCAGAGCCAGGGAAAGCCAGCGTGGAGCTGGTGGGGCTGCGTGCTGCCTGCGTGGCCCCCCAGGAGGGGGACGCGGCCCCGGGGAAGGCGGAGGCTGAGACAGGAGGGACGCACTGGGCAAAAGTGTGTCTTTTTACCCAGAACTGGGTAAAAGCCAGCCCAGAGACACCTGTTTGGGGACAGCCCTCTCTCCGGCTGTCCTCCTGGGCATGCCACCGGCACTCAGGGACCTGGCACGGCTGAGGTGCCTGCAGGCAGGGACAGGCAGAGCCATGGCAGCGGGACTGTCATTCACCATACCCCGGTGCTCGCAGGCCAGCAGGAGAGCCACCCACGACCACCCTCTCCACCGCCATCCCCCTCGCCCTGACCTCCCCGGGAGGATGGTGGCACAGCGCTCCGGCTCTGCCGCGCAACCCAGCCCAAGGCCAACGGGTGAAGCGGGGACAAGCTCACCCCTGCTCCAACGCGCAACGCCGCGAGGCACCGGCTCTTCCCAAAACTTGACCGAGCCCTTATCCCCCCCAACCACCAGGAAAGCGGGGATCCCCCCAGCCCCACAGCCAGGGGCAAGCTCCGGCTGCCCCAGGGGAAGCATCCAGAGTCCGGTGCGCCTTGGGGAGCAGGGGGGAAAGTTGCGCTGGGGTTCGGGTCAGGGGGGTCAGGTACCTTCCAGCCGGCGGAGCTGTTGCTGTCTCCTTTATCCTTAAAGTAGGGGACGTATCGCACCATCCAGTCGTAGATCTGCGAGAGGGTGAGGCGCTTCTCCGGGGAGCTCTCGATGGCTTTGGTGATGAGGTCGGCGTAGGAGAGGTTGCCCCAGGCGTTCCTCCGGGAGGTCTTGGCCTTGCGGAGCTGCCCGACGTCCGCGCCGGGGGGCGGCAGGGAGGCGGCGGCGGCGGCTCTGCGCTCCGCCGGGGCCGCCGCGTTCTCGGCTCCCTCC
>VYZW01065425.1:0-10116 GCA_013401315.1 Balaeniceps rex
GGGGGGAGAGGGGCCGGGGGCGCCGGCCTGCGTGTGCCCGGGGGGCTGCGGGCGGCTCCGCGGAGCAGCCCGGCCCCGGTCCGCCTGCCCGCGGCGGCTGTGGAAGCCCCCGCCGCCCTCCTTCAGCCACGGCCGCAGTCCTGCGTGGGGGTGGAGGGGGCCTGCGTCCTCTGCCTCGGAGCTGTAAAGATTGAGGGGGGGGGGAACCACCAAACCCCTCAAAAAAAACCCAAACAAAAGGGCCTGGAAAGGTGAATTCTAAATGAAAGTCATTCGTGTTGCGTGTGAGCCGTGATTCATGGTGACTGGCTTTTCACTGGGGGGACCTGGGGTGATTTTTGCTTCCCCTTCCCTTACATTGTGCTGCTTAATTTAAAAAAAAAGAAAAAAAAAATTGTAACTGCTCAGATTATTATGTGCTTAATGAATGACGTATTAGCAACGGGAAGTAAATCCAGCCTTTGTAATGAGAAACTTGCAAAGGCAGCATAATTCTGTTTATTTGTGCAGCGTCTTCTGGTTCTTGAATTAAGAATTCCGGTCAGGTAATTCTGGTGATACGGAATGCAACTGGACGAAACAGAGACGGCGAATCCGCTGATAACGCCTCGCTCTTGCTTTTATGCTTTATCAATATCTTGCTGTCATACACATAGTGACACAAAGCCGTCGACTTTATTACTGGGCTGCGTTACACCGATGGAGCCATTTCTCCCTTGGAAAGCAAGGTGAAAGCCATCCGTATGACACAGAAAGGAAAGCCAAATGTTTTTATCTTCTTTTAGGTTTGTTTTTATGGGGGTGTTAATTTTCGTGTGCTGTGAGACGTTGCTGTAGAGCTGTGTACGCTTAATATTCTCTCTCCTGGGGTAAAGCTTAAGAAAATGGCATAAATTTGGTACATCATCATCATCGTTACGGCGGTATGGAATAATATAATTCCCCTAGCTGATGTCTGCCTCATGTTCTCATGCTAGCTTATCTTAAGCAAAGGGAAATGTTATGTGTGTGTTTAAATACCGTCTTAGTTTGCTGCTATTGAAGCAAAAACTTGTAGGCCATGTTCACCCCGTGGCTGACCGGTGGTGGTTCACCCATTTCGTTGGGTAAATTAAGCTCTCAAAAGTATGCAAATCCGAAAGGATTTCCTTTTGAAATGTGCCAGGATTGTACCTATTTAAATTCTTGAATGGTAGCAGCCACCTTTAAGTGGAATTTATTCTTTTCACCACAATTTCAGTAGAGGCGTTTTCAAGTTCTAAGGCATCTGTTGGTTTCAGGCTGCTTAGGATCAGTGTTTGCATTTTTGTTTGCTTTTGATAGAAAACGAGAGAGTCCTAACCTGACTAAGAGATCCCGAGAAATAGATGCCAAATTCATTTGCATTAATGAATTATCTCTAATAATTCAAGTACGCTGTGCTCTGGGAGGGAGAAAAGAGGGGAAGCAAAAGCTGGAATCGAAGAGAAATTGACTTTAATATATAGAGCGTAGGATGAAAAGAAGTTTATTTTTATTGAGCAGCTTCCTGTGGTTTTCTCGTGGTGCTGTAAGGACTTCGGAGAAACTTGCCGTGATGCTGGCAGTGCAGAATCCGCTTGGTGGATAACCCCGAGTTTGGAGATGAGGTTTCTGGTCAAACAAAAATAAACAAAAGCATAAATAAATGCTTCTTTCCCTCCCTCCTTTATTTCATCTCGGTGATTGTCCACGGCATTGAAATGAAAGGGGAGATGCTGCAACATGGTCATGTTCCTCCTAAATTTTTGATGTTTTGTATTGATAAGTAGCAGGCTGTAGGTTCAAAGTGCTGGTGAAACCAAAGTAGAGATTTCCCAGCTTCACAGAGTAGCTGTGTGCTATATTTAACTGTCTTTTATCAGTGAGTGTCTGAAAAAAGTGATGTCTTTGTAGTGTGTTTTGTCTCGTAGCGTAGACCTTCTATCCATGTTGGTTATTCCCAAGAAGTAGAAACACTCTTTCAGTCTTTCCTAAATGCCAAGCAATCCGCTGCCTGGTCAGCTGGTGGCTGGTGTGCCTTGTTTTACAGCTGGATTGCAGTAAGTTGATGTGGTTTGTGGCTGAGGTGGTGCAGTCACCAGCCTGACATCAGTTATGAAGTTACCCAAGATGGTTGGAGCCTGCCAGAGACTTGTTTTGCAGTGAGGATCAGAGCAGGGGTTGAAATACAGCTGTGCTGCGGCCGAGCTTTCCTTGTCGTGCCGTATGAAGGCATCCATCCAGGCAGCGGTGTTCCTTGGATCTTCATACTTGGGAAAAAATTGAGCGGTACCAGAATATGACTTAGGAACCTGACAGTATGAGTGTTGATGTTGAGACTTTGGGGCTAATTTGCAGGTTATGCTGCGAGGGAGGTGGTAGTTGTCAGCAGTGACGTTGTTAGTCATCGTATTTCTTCTCTTTGTGAGCTTCAAGAAGGATTTTTGTCTGTGTTTGAGTGTTTTGATAGTGAATACTAATGGAAGCCTAACAGGATTACTCCAAGAAATCGTGTTCAGGTTAAATGTAAAAAGTTGCTGATGTGAATCCTTCTTTGATTTTATGAATTCAGTTGCCAGAATGTCCTCTCTATCTGGGGAAGCAGGCACCATTTAAGAATGGGAAGTGATTCTGCAAATCCTCTCTGTTAAATGACTTAACTTATGATAACAGTGCTGCAACTGGCCTGTGATAATTGCCGTATTTCCCTCTTTTGATCAGTTTACCAGTGTTCTCTCTTTTTTAAGTATCATTAATGTTAATAACCAGATAAAAATATTTTTTCTCTGTGTTTGGGAAGGGGTTGGCAGAACTTTTCCACAAAGCTTATACATAGGACTGAGCGCCAGTATCCTCCCCAGAGCATGCAAAATGGCATCTGCCAGCATTTTCACTGCTCCCCCGTCAAACACGCAAGCCTGGGGATTAATTTAAGGTAATTTTAATACACTACCCAATTTCCCTCACAGTTTGATCTCGAGCCATGCAAGTCCTCTTTGTTTGGCTTTGCCGCTTGCGGTTCTGGCTCGGGGCTCTGCCGCAGCTCCGCTCATGGCCTCTCTTCTCCTCCAGGTTTACCTGCCTGGGTGGAACCCGAAGCAGCGATAGAGAGGGATTGCCTCTGCCTAGGAAGATGTGGCTCTTCTGTCGCTCTCCACTAGTCTGAGGAAAAGACGTTTTCGAGTTTGGCGAGTCGCTCGGTTTCCGTGAGGTGACCCCCAACTTGTAAGCAGATGGTGCAGAGGGCTGCGGTGGGCCAGGCCACTGTCTCGGGAGATGGTCGCGTGGCCGCCTGTGCCGTCAGACAGATGGGTCCTGGCAAAATGCAGAGGGAGGGATGAGCACCATGCCTAATGCTGAGGACCAAAGCGAAGCATTGCACTGGTTTTTCTTAACGTGAAAAAGTTGTTTTCCTTGCGCTCCAGTAATTGAAGCAATTTGAATTAACCAATATCGGTTTAGAAGTGTCCATGTAAATATTTTTTGCGTATTTAACTCTAGCTACCTGTCCTGGCCATCAAAGCTCTTCCACGCGTTCAGGATGATTTGGTGACTGACTGGACATTTGCAAAAGAAAAGACTTGGAGGATAAAAAGGCAGTTGAGGAGTGATCTTGGTGCACCTGGCCAGCGTATGCTGTCAGCAGATGCCAACGCTTATAATCTCGCAGGAGCTGTTTGTGAATTCTTACCATTGTTTAGATGTGGTTTTTTATCCGTATGGTTTTGTTACTATGTCAGCTACTATGTGGTGGTGCTGGTTGGTTAACCAGTGACTGCTTTGAATCTTGAAGGACATCCTGAAAGGCGTTTGAATGGTGCTGTATCTTAAAATTTACTTAGAAGTTCAGTTAAAGTATTCTCTTAATTCATAAAAACTTACGAAGCGCAGTTGTTAGAAAGTACGTTTTTGCTTCTGAGGCAGTTTGTTTCCTATTTCAGGCAGTGTAAACTGATATCAAAGAACTGCATTCCAGAAAGAAAGTGCCTCAAAAGATTGTTTAAATATTTTTAATGAAGTGATAGTAGCTACCGAAAAAGGTAACTCTTTTTTTGTGTGTGTGTGGATAGAATAGCTAAATAATAGTAATCACTGGTAGTAGATTGCGGGGTTTTTAGTGCGTTGTTGATGTGTAGGTTTTTCTTGGGAGAACGTGAATAAGATTGCTTTAGCATACGTTCAGATTTCTTACGTCCTGGCAAATTCTCCTAATTGCACTTACCTTGTATCTGCATTGCAATAGAATGTGTCTTTTTAAAGTCCTTTTCAGCCTTCTTCAGTAATGCTGAAACACTTTCAGTGCCAGCCTGTTGTAGGGCCAACTGTAAAATTTCAGTACGTTTTTCTTCCGAGTGCAAGTTTTTCATCCTCTTCTTCATGCATTGGTAGAAGAAAATGGAAGGTGCGTGGTGCGCAGCGGTACGGTAGCTCCTGTGCAAACAGAAGGAGTCTTCCAGGCCCAAGTAAATTTAAATTAGCAGCTGCTATCTCCTCTTCTGTAATCTGCTCAAGGATTTTCTAACAAGAATAGTGTTTTTCAATGAAATTTTTTTTCTTTTTAATATACTTCAGTACCGTGATCTGAACTTTGTTGGGTGAATGGTTGAGCAAACAAAAACCCCAGTGGCCTTTAGTTACCTCTTATCAAAGCACCGGTAAAGAGCAAGGGGTTTTTTCATGACATGATATATAGTTCTGTTTGAAAAATTTAGCGCAGCGGCACAAAATGAGCCATCGTGAGTATGTTTTCATTAACTGGGATGTTTGTGATGGTCTGATGGCTTCTGATAGGTGAACGATGCCGGGCAGTATCTAATACCAGTGGGGAGAAGTCGATAGAAGAGCACAAACCACAGATCAGCCAGCACCCCATGCTTCCCCCACTTGCCTTCTGGGCTTCCTCTTCCCTCCGAGAATGTATATCTATATCTGTCAAGAACCGTTTTTTAACTGCTTGCTATAGGAACACTGACTTACACCATCCTGCTTTTGCTTTTGTCACGCAGGACTTCACCGTCCTTGCTCGGTTCCATCTGTGTCTTACTAAAGTTGCGTTAGGTGGCAGTGGCAGGGATTCTGGAACGTTTGTGGCTTTTACAGCACAAGCTGTAGAAAAGGTGAATATGTAGGACCTATACGTTGATAATATTTTGCAGTGCGGATAGGAAAAGTCCAAAGCTCACTGGCGTCATTACAGTAGCCAGTTATGCAGTTACAAAAAGCAGAAACTTGCACTGGTTTTCTGTTTGCTTTTCCCCTTTAAATTTAAATTTTTGGCTGTATTTCAAATGAAAATATTCTTTTCCCTTCCATCTGTCATTACGTATTTTATGTCTTAACAGGATTTTCTGTCACTGTGATGATCGTATCTTAGCAATTTTATTGGTGCTCAGGAATAGTTTGCAATTTTTGTGTCACAGTTCCAGTGCATGACGTGTAATGTGGGCCTGTGCCAAGACTGGGTCAGCCATGAAAGAATTTTCCTTATGACTCTGCTTCTCCTGGCAGGAGGATTTAGGGACATTTACTGTAAAAAGATAATTAGGTTTAAAGCTTCTTGTAGTGAGGAGGGGGACTTGGGAAGCCTGACTCCAGGCGTTTTTGTGGGCAGATCCTGGTGACGGTGTCTGCAGTGATCTGGAAGATGCCGAGTTCAGGAAATTCATTCTACCAAGACCAGGTTGCACCAAGTGAGATATTTATAATTTCAGGTTGCATCTATGGTTGCTTGATGGTGTGCAGTTAAGGGAATTTTTAAAAAAACGTTAAGAAATGTCTTAATTTTTCTTCACTTCTCTGTAGTTACGAGGTCAGCATGAAAGTTGGCGGTCCTGCTCCTGATACTTAGAAGTACGAAAAGGGGGATCAGCGGAGAAAATGAGACGTGTTAAGATCTTGTTCAGATACTGGAGCGTGGCAGTGTGTCTTTGGGAGATGTGATGCTGTGATAACAGCGGGTAGAAGGGGAATAAAATTAATGAGTGTTCATGTGCTTTTACAAAGGGCATATGGGATCCTTGCGAAATCATCTGGTATCTGCACAGGGAATTGAAGCAGTACTTTTTTTTTTTTTTAAGTTCTGCTCTAGTTTGCGTCCATCAGGGACTGGAGTTACCCTGATACAGTTCCAGGTCAGACTGATAACTGCTTTGATCCGAAACACAGTCAGACTGATCCAATGCGCCTCAACTGACTTGATCTATGTGGCGTTTTGGGCAGGGAACCCAGCTGCGTGCCGCGAGCTCTGGAAGAGGGTGGGATGGTTTGGCGTGGCTGGTGGGACCTTGGTAGGAGCAGGTGTCCGTTTCTTTTCCTTCTTGCCTGCATGGTTTAGCTTTTGCCACTCCTAGATCCACTGCTCTTCCCAGCACCTCCTTGGCATCTCCTCGCCTGCTACTCCTTGAGGAGGAGGGAAGGGACCGTGAAATTGTTCGGTGCCTCCATTGAAAGCTGAGGTGAGCTGTTTCTCAGAAGCTATAACCAGACATACTTCCCGTGCTAAATTGAGTTTAAAAAACGGATTCAGTTACTGTTCAGATCAGTGAATTGATCTAAGTTCCAGGTTCATTCTGAGTTGCTCTTTGTGAACTTTAGGAACATTTTCCATCTGATAACTAACGAACGAGCTCTGTCGCACAGGGACGCTGCTTCTCTGCACATGTACGATTCTGATGTATCTCAAGGAGTTACTCTGGTCTGAGTGGTGAAAGAAAAATAGGTGATGAACCATGTCTTTTCTTCAGAAAGTTTCTTTTATCATCGTTGGGGGTTGGTTTGACAAATGACTAGTCAGTCGGTCATTATCTTGAAGGCCCTAACATTAATGTCGGGAAATAACGTTCTTGCTTTGAGTAGACCATTTTTATCACATAGCAAAACAAATGCATGTTGAACAGAAATATTTTGCCTGGATGGTAATTAGTGAAAATATTTATCTTCCATAATAACTGTCTCCTTGTTTCTTTCTTTTCCTACCAAGTTCCCAATTTGCACACTCACTCACTTCATTCTTGTTGCACTCTTAAAAATTGCTTTGCCACACTTGCTGTTCACAATTAACTTGGGAAAACCAGGCAAACAGAGCCAATCAAAAGGTGTTTGGAAGGTGCACAGTTAAAATTTCCCAAGCATACCTCAGTATTTCACTGAGTGGTTTGGATAACAGGGACAACAAACAACGTGACTTTATTTTTTATCACTGGTCCCAAAACAAAATATATGTTGGATGAAATAGCTGGGATGATGAAAACCCAACATCTGCTGTGGTTCTCCTATAACGTGCAATTCCTTACCCTGGTTTTCTGCATCTTGTCTTAAAACCACATTTTTTCCAGTGACTCGTTCTGTTGACGTCTTACGTATAAAACCCAGTTAGTTCCTCTTGCATGTTAAAAATTATCTTTCTATGATGACTTTCACTCTTCCTTCCTTGCTGTTTTGAGGCTGTTTACATGTGTAGATGTAGAAAATACTATTTAAAAATAACCCTAAATGAGGAAAGGTGCTATTTTGCACCTAATTCTGTTCCTCTTAAGGATCTTCAGGAAGACGTACTCTCGGTTTGGGGAGTATGTGTGAGAAGAACGCTAGTTTAACGTTGCATTGACAGCATCACGTCGTGTAGACAGGCAGACTGAAGATGTCTGTCATACTGTGGTGTTAGTTAGATCAGAGGGAGGAATAAAAGCATCGCAGTCACAAAAACTGGAGGGTTTTCTGGCTTTGTTCTCAGTTATTACTTTAGGTGGGAAAAAAGACTAAATGTGATGATTCTCTACGCTGAAACAAAAAGCCATGTGCATTGGAAATGGCAGTGATTAAATTATGCATCAGTATAATAGTGGCTTTTTTGTTCTAAGTCCTCTGAAGTGTGATTCCACTCTGAAAACTTAGTTTATGAAATCTATATGTGTTTAGATGCCCTATTTCTTATCCCAATTATAATGTTAGAAAACTCAGTTACAGCTGAAGTCTAGAACATGGTTTTTCCTTAAGTACCAGGTTTGCAAACTAAGTCTATGGTCTGAAGCTGTCAAGCTGTGTCTTTTCTTGTTAATCACTAGCGAGTTAGTGGGAAAATCAGTAGGACAAATACCATTCTCAGTTGCCTTATTTCTAAATTATGGGCTTGCTTTTTTTTTTTCAGCAGCCATGAAATAGCGGAACTGAGGACATGCTTCATCACGCAGTTTGCAGATTAAATGTATGCAGAGTGAGAGAACAGTGGAAGTAAATATCAGTATGGTTTCTGTAGGAGTAGTACAAAATAAATCTTTTTGCTGGTGAAATCACACTGTATAGTTAGAAAATACCAAAGAGTTTACCTCCTTTTCCATAAGAAAATATCAGTTTAAATTAAAATGACTTTTAATCCAACCCTGTGGTTTGTTTGGATATTTCTAGCCAACAGAGCCGGGTGGAGACAACATACAAGGTCTTAGGCCCTGAGCACCTTGCAGTCCAGACTCTCTCAGATGTATGAATTGTACACCGGCTAATATATTCTTGGTGTGTTATAAGAATGGACTTACATTAGCAGTGGATTCGTAGTGATTTTCTTCAGTGCTATGAAAACTGGTTTTGATCGCTAGGGAATAAATGTGTCGTCTGTCCCAAGGTGCTTTCTGCTGTGTCTTACTGGGTGTTCACCTCTGGACATGGGCTCTGGTTTTGTTGACCTAAGATGAAACAAAAATACTTGCAATGAAGACGTTGCCCCTCCAGCATCACCCAGCCTTCAAAAGAAAGGGATTTTTGTTGTATTTTCCTGCCAAAACAACAAGTAAAAGTTTGAGTGATATAAGCTGTGCTGGTCAGCTCAGGTTTTATTGTGAAAATCTTAACTTCTTTTATGCTTCTAAATGTCCATGTGCTGGGGAGTTGAATGGGACAGGTACAAAACTCATCTCCTTGTGCCTTTTAAACCATTTTCTGTAACATCTGACACTATCCAGTGAGGTGGAATCTGTTCTGTGAAGATGACTGAAGAATGTCTTGCGTGTCCAAAACATATATATTTGTTTGTTTTGTAAATCTGTATTTCTGACTTGCCATTTCACTTGCAGTTTTTTCAGGTCTGTTCTACCGCTCCGTGTTGGGCAGGGATGCTTCTGATTTGCAGAATTACGGGGTACGCTTTGAGGTCTTGCGATCGCTGGGGGAGTGTCGTCCTTAATTCAGATGAGACTGGCTGTGGAAAAAGCAATTTGTGGTTGGTTTGTCAGTTGGCAAGTTGTGTTCGGGGCAGAGATCTACCAGGGGGCCTGGAGATGGTCTGCTTGGGTTTGTGCTCACCCCTCACCGTAGTGCGGTGTTTGAGTTTGAAGGGGTTTCATCCTACAGCCTGTGCCCTGTTTGTAATCGGGGGACTGCTTATTCCTGGTAATGTCTTGTTTTGGGTTGTTTTGAGGCTTAACTTGCAGTTTGGTGGCAGGCGGTACTCAGGTCAGTATTGGCAGCTTGTTCGCAGCGCTTCAGTTCATGCGGAGACTGGTGATCCTAGGGTGGAAAGGAGCATGCAATTTAAAAAACGTTGCGATTATAATTTTAATCGGTAATTTTTTTTAAATTTTGGTTTTGAGAGTGTTTTTGAAAGTTGTCAAAAATGTTATTTTCAACCTTAAACGTCTTTTACAACACCAATTGCTCTGTCCCACCATATCTTTCTCAGCTGCAGGAGCGACTTTGTGTTGTGTTTGTGATGTTTGACTCACGGGGAGCGGCGATAATCGGTGCCTTTACGCAAGGACCTGTCACCCGAAGGTGCTGTAGCTCTGCTGCCCTGGATTCCTGAGCTCTTGTCTTGGCTTGGAGTGCCTTAACGCGAAGCGATACCGGCAAATCCTTCGACTGCCAGATCTGCATCGGAAAGTTATGTCAGCGCGTATCTGTTGAGTAGAACAGGTTGTTATTAAAACGCGCGTTTATGGGCGAATGGATGTCCTTGTAGGCACGACCACGGGCGCAGCGGTTGATCACCAGCACAGCTCTTCTCGTCTGGGACTGCTCTGCTGGCTTTTCTGGCTGAAGCTTGCGGTGTTGGGTGCAGCCTTGCAATTAGGAAAGGAAAATGAGTCGTGTTTTGTTTTGTTGTGTGGGTTTTGTTTTTTTTTTTTT
>VYZW01065428.1:0-18182 GCA_013401315.1 Balaeniceps rex
CCCGGCGGAGGGGCGCCCCGGCCCCGGCAGGCAGCCGCCGCGGCAGGTAGGCCCCGCGGGGTCCTGGCGGGAGGGGGGGTCCCGCGGGTGCCTGGGGAGGCGGGCGGTCCCCCCGGGCGGAGGTGGGTGTCCGGAGAGCTGGGGGCGCGGCAGGTACCTCGGGGGGTTGGTGCCCGCGGAACCGGCTGGCCCGGGGAGGAGGGTGCCCGGGGTGTGCCCGGGGGTCGGAGGGTCTCCAGAGAGCCTGGGGAACAGGGGGCAGCGGGGGGTCCTGGGAGGGGACTCCGTGGCAGCAGGGGCTCCGTGCCCCTGCTCGCCCTGGTGCATGCTCTCGGTGACCAGGGCGGGCGCCCCAAGATGAAGCGAGCCGGCATGCTGCGGCAGGTCTCCGACTTCAGTGACTTCAGCCGAGGCCACTGGCTGCAGGAGCTGCTGTGCGGGGGAGAAGAGCCCAGCCACGTCCAGTCCAGCCCCGATGGGCAGCACCTTTTGGTCCTGCAGAAGAGCCGGCCGCCCCCCCTGCCCCGGGTGGTGGCTTTCCAGCGCCACAGCATCAGTGGAGCCGACCTGGAGAGGAACTGGCAGCCGCCCCAGCCAGCCCTTGTGGGACTGCTCTTCCTGCAGAGCCCTGTGACTTTGGGCTCCTGGGTGCTTGCCATTGTGTGGGAACACGGCCGGACCGAGGTCTGGCACTTCGTGGTGGCCGTGGGCTGGCAGCTGCTGCAGACACTGGAGCTCTGCCAGGGTGCCCGGGCACGAATCGTCTCTGTGTGCAGCCAGGGAGCCAGCCTGGTGTGGTGTGAGGAGAGGCCTCCCCTGGATGCCCACTCGGACATGAGCAAGTGTGCCTTCAGGTTCTGTGTCTGCACCCGGGCGCTGGAGGTGGGGGAGCAAGGCGTGCGGCTGGGCACCGTAAGGATAGTCCTGCACAACAGCCCTGAGTACGAGGTCCTGGCCTCCCCCCAGCACGTCTTCCTGGTGCCTGCTGCTGCCAGCTTTGCCACCACTTCCAAATTCCTCCTTGTCTGGCATCCCGAGAAGGCAAAGCTCACCATCACAGCCCCTTCTGCAGGCTTTGTCCACAGCAAGGTGCTGCGCTCCAGCAGCGAGTCAGACTTCAGGAAGCTCCTGCTTGGCTCTGTGGGTCTTCTCTCAGGTTTGGCATCTCTGGACATTCACACCTCCGCTGTGTCCAACAGTGGGGGTCTCCTGCTGGTGAGCACGAAGGGTGCTGTAAACATGGTGGAGGCAGATGGGACACAGAGGCATATCTTTGACCTGGAGGGGGGGCCCCTGGCCCAAGGTAGTCCTGTCCAGCTGAAGACCTTTGGCAGCATCCTGGCCTGCGTGCTGGCTGGGGTCCTGTACCTCGTCGACCAGAACAGTGGAAGGCTCATAGAAAAGAAAATCCTGAGCATGAAAGAGGTGCGTTTCCTGGAGTCCCCGGGAGAGGAGGACAGCATCCAGCTCCTCACTCAAACTGGCATCTACAGCTTTAGCTTTTCCAAACCTGAGGACAGCAGCAGGCCTGAGCCATGCCTGGTAGAGATGGTGTTTGAGGAGGCCTGCAGATACTACCAGAGGAGAAGCCTCAGCAGCTCCAAGCTGACGGTGGAGAAGTTGAAGAAAGGTGGCGTGTTCCAGGCTCCTGTGGCCCTCACTGCCATCCTGCAGCACAGCCTCCACCAGAAGCAGAAGCCAGCCCGAGGCCTCCAAGACACTTATGCCAAGCTGTTGAGCACAATGAGCCTGGAGCTGCAGAGCTACGTGAGCCTGGAGCTCCTCAAGACCTGCGTGGTGTGTGCCCCAGAGAGTGAGGTGGAAAGCTACTGCGAGGAACTGGTGGAACAGGAGGTCAGCCGCGTTCTGCACTCTGATGTGGACAAGGACAACTTGGCCTACCTGAACTCTGTCTTTGCCTCCTTCCCCAAGGCTGCCTGGAAGGCCACAAGGAGCTGCTTGCAGCTGCAGCAGAATGGGGACGGCCTCTTGGTAGCCAGGGCCACCCCAGAGGTGTGGAAGAAGGTCCTGGGAGGGCCGCAGCAGGAGGAGGTGGGTCAGAATGGGGTGGTCCCGCTCTTTGAGCTTATCTGTGCCTCCTTCCTGAGGTTCAAACCCAAGTGGCTGCCCAGTTTTGTGGAGCTGACCCAGCAGTACGTTAGCATCTCTTGGGCATACAGCAGCAAGGAGGGCCCAGAGGGCCGGGTGCCGCTGTACAAGAGAGCGCTGGGAGTACTGGCCAGGAAGAACAAGCGCGGCGAGGCAGATGATGAGATGGAGCTCGAACTGCTGCTCTGCAGCAAGAGGCCTAAGGCTGTGCTGCAAGCTCTGCACCTTCTCATCCGCCTGAAGCGGTGGCAGCGGGTTGTGGAGGTGGCAGAGAAGTTCTCCAAGCTCAGCCCCTTGCTTAACAAGGAGATATTCACCACGCTGCTGGCAGAGTTTGCCCAGCACCGGCAGCTGGACCCTTATCTGGACACGCTGTGGCCACTGTGCCCCGCTGAGCTCACCGCCTCGGACATCCTCACCGTGGTCCTGCAGCACCTCCCGTGCTCCCAGGAGGACCCAGTGCCCTTTTCCAGCGAGCGGAACCAGCTGACTGTGGGCTTGCTCAAGCCGTTGCTGCAAAGGGTTGTGCAGCGTCCCTGCATCCAGGACGAGATGTACTCGGATGCCTTGCAGAGCCCCATCTTCCCCCCTCCTACCCCACCCCGAGAGCACAAGATCCCCTCAAAAGCAGCAGCTGATGATGCCCCTCAGCCACCCACGGCAAGGACTTCCTCCCCCTCGGCGCTGGTACAGGGTGACACTGCATGAAGGGGGAAGCACAATGGGGTCCCAAGCCTTGGGTGTGTGAGCAGGGGAAAAGCCGCATTCCACCCCAGGAAATCCTGCCCTGCCTGGCAGTACAGAAGCCTGCTCCTTTCTGAAGCCTCCCTGTGGGAGCATCTCAAAGAGTCTGTTGGGTGGCTGGGCTTGGGGTATCTCATCTGAAGCCAGATCAGCAAGTGCAATTTCTAGCAAGTGCAATTGCATGTGCCCCAGTGGAGGAGCAAATGCCGGGTGCATTTGCAGATGAAAGTGCTGGCTGCACTACAGGACTACAGAACTGCTCCCTGCCCAAAGCACTTTGGTTTTGGTTTGCTTGGCTCCTTTATAACTTCACTTCTACTTCCCTGATCCTCTAGGAGTGGTGGTGGAGCGGTGGGCAGGGACACACAGAGTCTTTCCCCCCGCCATTCTCCACTCAGTGGGTTGGGTGCTGCCTCCAAGCTCTGCCTGTGAGAAACTGGGTATGTTTCTTGGAGTGGGGTCACCGAGTCTTGCTGCTCTGGGCTCAGTCAGATGCTAAGTGCCAGTGCGGCGCAGCTCTGTGGTACTGGGGGTCCCAGTGCATGCACTGGCAGCTGCAGCACTCTGCGCGCTGTCTCGCTGCAATTCCTCTGGGATCAATCCTGTAGCTGTGACTGATTGCAGCTACTTAGCTGAAGAGAGCAGCCTAATTCCCTTATCTCTCTATCCCAGACGGTACCCAAACTCTCTTCTGAGCTGAGAAGCTGGCAGCAGCCTGTGCGAGCTTGGGGCCAGCCCTGCCTCCCCCTTTCCTTTGTGGAAGCTTAGATTATGCTGCAGGACGCCTCGGCCCTCTGTTCCCATCTCCTCTACCTTTGCCCTTTGCACACAAAGGGGCTTTGTCAGGGTTGTCTGGCTCATATTGTGCCTCTGTTTGCAAAGTCAGTGTAACTTGAGAGCAGTTGTGCAGGAAGATCCAAGTTCCAGCCTCTCTCCGGCCCTCATTGCCTGGCCCCCTCCTCCCGGAGAGAGACCCCGGCTGCGGCTTTGCCCCAGCTTGCGGGCTGTGGTGTGAAGGAGCTGTCTCTTGCCTTGCTGGGCTGGCAGAGCCTGGCTGGGATGGGGGAGAGTCACCTGCATTAGTCCTCTTGAGAGTGGGGTGAAGTGTGGAAGACTCCTTTCAAAAATAAAGGTTCCTAAAGCAGTGCTGGGGCAGTGGTGGATGTTTTGAGGATGCAGACCCTCAGGAGGAAGGCAGTTTCATTTTGCTTCTGGTGAAACATGGCCAAGCTCAACTCACCATGGTACTGCCCAGCGTGGCTCACTGCTGGTATGTGCTGGTCTTGGTGATCCAGCTGTGCCCAGACAGCCCATTTCCTCCCCAGCGCTTGGCCCTTTACCACTACGAAGCCATGGAGGCAGGACTCTGCACCAGCAGGCAGGCAACCATCCCAGAAGGGCCATCCCAGGCAGTGCAAGGTTCAGCAAAGGCAAGCCCACACGTTGCTGGGAGCAAGGAGACCTACCTGGGCTTCGCTCCCATCCTCTCTGCAGCTGCTTGGTGCCACAAGCAACCCCCAAAGGCCATTGGGGCTTCTTGTTGGGGAGTTGTGGCTGGGACCAAGGTAGGGTTGGGGAAGGGAGAATTTTGTCTCAAGAGCTGCAACTTGCCCCTCTGTCCCTGGCTGGAAAATCAGCAACAGGGAGCATGAGGCTGGCCCCGGCAGGAGTCTGCTGCCCTGGGCATGCAGCAGCAGAGCTGCCGTTGGAGGGATGGTGGTTTGTCAAACCGCTGTAAAGATGTGGCAGGGCCTCCCCCAGACAAGGGCTCGGCTGCAGAAAGTCCCTGTGGTGGAAAAGAGTCTGGCAAAGGGGAAGAGGAACTGCTGCAACGGTTCTCTAGAGGCTGGCTGGTTATTGATGAGACCTTCCTTATGGTGGGCCTCATGCTGTGGCCGTGGGGTGCTGCGAGTTTCCCTCCCATGCAAGGGAAGTGGATTCTGGCAGCTGCCGCTCACATGAGCAGAGGGAGCCTGGCCTGAAAGGAGAGCCGGCAGCAGCTGCTGTGGGCATTTTGCAATGAGCCATCCTCACCTCTTCTCCAAGCAGCTGCTGGCCCTGCCTGATGCTGCTCTTGCCCACCTCCCAGGGCTGCTCAGGAGGAGGAGGATGGACCCAGGCCCCTCTCAGAGCCACGGCTTCAGGGCCTGGGACGCTGCCCTGGGGCAGCGCTGAGTGGGGAGCTGCTGAGAGCAAGCCCCATGCCTTGACAAAGGCTGTGCAGTAATTTGGGGGGGAGATTTTCATTGCCAGGGCTGGTTTTGGATGCAGGTGGCCACAGTGATGCAGTAAACAAGGAGGGTCAAGCTCCCTGCCTTCCAGCGCTAGCTCTGCAGAGAAGAAAAGGCTGTGGCTGGAGGCTGAGCAGAGAGGGGAGCAGGGAGGGAGCAGTGCCCGCAAAGCCAGCGAGCGGAAACCAAAGCCAGCAGCAGTCCTGCGCGGGCTGGTGTCCCCGAGGCACAGCAAGGGAAGAGGAAGCAGAGGATGCTGTGTGGTGGGTACAGCCTGGGGCTTAGAGATGGAAACCTCCACACGCAGCCCCTAGACGAGCACAAAACCGTCACAACTCGGGAGGCTGAGGGTTCAGGGTGGGGGAGAGCAAAGGCAGAGCAAGTGGAGACGAACCTGAGCTAAATGCTCTCCAAGAGGGTGCCGGGAAATCCCGCCCCAAGGACCAGAAAGGGTGGGCATCCCTAGGGGAAGTAGGGGCTGAGCCACCACACAGGACAGATTCAGCTGGGTGATAGGCAAGCACAGCTCTCTTTGCAGTCAGGACGGGTGCTGGGGGAAGATAGTAGGAGGTAAGGCTGGTGCAGCTTCAGATAACGCCTGCAGGAAAAAATAGCGATTAGAAGATCTGAAGGCAAATGGAAAAAGCAATAAAGCAGATGCACGTTAGCGGAGGGCGAGCTGTCCAGCTCGGCCCTGTCACTTGCTCCAGAGAGACCTGGACTTTGCAACGAAAGAAATGAGTCAAGCTGCGCACGTACGTCCCCTGTGCCTGACCCAGCTTTTGGGGTGGTCCCTGTGCTTGCACCAAGGAGCAGCACAAAGCCACACCTGCACTCGCCCCACCACGGATGCAGACCAAGTTGCCCTTGGCTTATCTGTGCATGCAGCTCTCACTGTGCCCATCCGTGCCATGCAGCAGTGCGGGACATGCAGGGGTGGACACTGAAAGTCCCCATGCCACCATACCCAGTAGAGCGAGGGAGGTATGGGCTGCAGGCACCCCCATAAACTAACTGGAAACCCACAGATGACACATAGCAGGGTCACCAGGGGGCACAGGGACGTGCCTGTGCTCCTCATAGACAGGAGGCTTTTGGCATGGCTTTTCCCAGGGAAGGACCTGGCACCCACCCAGCCACAGGTGCAAAGGGCTGCCCGGTGAGGGGAACGTCACCCAGCCCCAGTGACGCTGAGGAGTGGTCCTGCATCGACCCGTGGGCTGGGTCAGGGCTCCCAAGAGCTGGCTGTGGGCAGAGCACACTTGGGGACCCTGGCAAGAGCACTCTAGTCCCAGGCACAGCCCCAGCTTGTGCCAGCAGTGGGAAAAACCTCCCTACCCCTACCTCTGTGCCCTTCCATCACAGCCGGACATGAAGAGCGCAGCCGCATGCCTACAATGCACACAAACACCCCGTTTATTGTTTGACAACAGAAAAAAAAAAAAAAAATCACAGCCTTGGAAAAAGTCAGGCTCCCTGCAAAAATATAGTCACATTTTTCGAGCAAGGGGCCTGGGTGAGCAGGTTCCCACTGGCTGGCAGAGCAGAGGCTGCGGTGGCATGGACAGTGCGAGCTGCCCTGAGCCCATAGGTGGGGGGTAAAGTCCTGCCTGGGGCAGTGCAAGGGGCAGCCCCCCTCCCATACATACCTGGGCATCGCCACACATTGGGAACTGGGGAGGGGGGTTTCAGCCGGGGGGTCCCAACCTGCTCCCCAGCGCCTAGGGAGAAGGCGCAGCAGACAGGTCAGCCATGTCCATCTCCTCCGTGCCCGTGCTGTGGGCAACGGGGGCTAATGCCGCATGGATGGCCGGGGGATTTTGTAGAAGTTGAATGTGGGTGGCCTGCAAAACCAAGGTCACTTGTGTCACGCCACAGAGGGGAGCAAGGGACAGCGCAGGATGCGCTGAGAAGGCCAAATGTCATCACACCCCTGTGGCCCGGCCCCACAGGAAGGAGGGTGTGGAGACCCCCCCCTGTAACACGCCAGCTTGGGGGAGGCTGGGAGCAGCAGCACCCCCAAACCGAGGAGTGTGGGAAGATGATGGGGAGACCCCAGAACAGCCTACATTGCACAGGTCCCACCTTCCGAGTCCTCCCTTGGTACCAGCACCCTCCTTGGCCTGCACTTGCCCTGTTCCCCTCCTCACCCCCCTCCCTCTGTGCCCTGTCCCCCCTCATGCCACAGGAGCTGCCCCCCCACCCCACACAGGGACCTGGCACTGCTACTTACATCTCCAAGGCTTCATCCCTGGAAGGGAGAAAAAAGGGGACAGTGTCAGTGGGGCAAGAAGATGCCTCCCGGGACAGCCCACCAGCCCAGCATCTCCCAGTGGGACAGGGTCTCCCCCAGGGCACACAAGGAGGATATGGGGGGCTGCAGGGTGCTGTGGTCCCCTCCATCCCGGCTGCTGCATTTGGACACAGAGCACAGGCTCCTACAGCCCCCCTGAACGTTGCTGCCCCCCCAGCATCACTGCTCCTTCCCGGGCAGGCAGAGCGGGGCCCCATGCTCACCGGCTCAGTGGCACAGAGCTCCCCCGTGCCACGATTTCAGTTCCCCCAAGTTCCCCTGGTAGCTCAGCCCGTGTCTCCAGCCAGCTCTGCTGCCGGCTGCAGGGGGAAGTGAAAGGCACCGGGGCCACCGGCGGGGACCTCAGGCATGCTGCAGGCAGGGCACAGCCCTGCTCGGCGCCACGTCCTGGACACACCGTGTACAGCCCCAGCACGGGTCCTGGGAGAGCTGGGGTGCAGAGTGAGGAGGAGTGGGGCAGGCAAGGGGAGGAAGGCTGGCTGGAGCCACCCTGGCCCTGGGGGTGCTGCAAACCCCGGCTCCCCAGGTGGTGGCAACCCTGAGGCAGAGGGGTGGCAGGTGGGGCACCGGGGCTGAGGAACCCCCGGCAAACCAGCTGCACCACGGGGCCAAGCCGTGGCCCTCAGCAGTTGGAAATCCAGCTGGAAACCACTCACTACCCTCGGGGGTCGGTGGCTGTGCTGGAGGTGGGGCTGCTGGTCAGAGGGCCCCGGAGGGACGGGGAAAGTGTCCCAGAGGGCTGGGGGGCAGCCCCGGGGCACCGGTGGCCACAGGCGTGCGAGCGAGCACTGCACCCTCGTGGCAGCGACGCCAACCCTGCAGCACGCTGCTTCTGCGCAGCATCCAGCTGTGCTCCTGTTTTGGGGCCCCAGCACAAAAAATGGTGCAAAGCTGGAGCAAGTTCAGTGGCAGACCCCGAGCCAGGCTGGGGGCTGCAGCCCGTGCCGTGCAAGCCAGGCTCCTTCCTCCGAGGGGCATCGCATGCACCTTCAGCTGCCCAAAGGGGGTTGCAGAGCAGACAGAGCCAGGCTCTTCTCCGAAGCATCTCCGTTCTTGGAGGCGGAAGGTCCCAAGCCACCTCCCTGGTCCCCCCCAGCCCGCATTACTTTAGGGTCAGCCCTGCAGGCTGCTGCAGGGTACACGAAGAGGCAATTTGCAGTGTGCAGGGGGGACCCCAGACCCAGCGTGGTCGCAGGGGGCGGGTGGCTCCTTACATGTAGACATCGGCGATGTCCATGCGGCGGTAAAACTTGGCGAGTCTGACAGCCAGGATGATGCTGGGCAGCAGGAAGAAGGTACACCAGCCCAGGCTGAACCAGAAGGCGTTCTGGGTGCGGGGGGAGAGCCATCAGGGCCCAAACAGCAACTGGGAGAGCCTCTTCTGCTCCCAGGCCCCCCCAAAGACCACCCCCCCCATACCCACCCCTTCTTGCAGCCTGGCCTTTGCTCTTAGCCACAGCAATCTGCCGCGGAGATGCTGAGCCCTGCTTGCTCGGGACAGGGATGGGTACCCCTCATCCTGTGCATGAGGGGGACAAGGGGACCTCATTGCCACCCTACACACACATCTCACCCTACACACCGCTGCCCCACTCACCAGAGAATCCAGGATATAGTTGCAGGTGATGGTCTCCACGTTATCCAGGGTCTGAGCTATGGGTTTGCAACGTGCCACGTCTCCCGTCAGCTGGGGACACGGTGGGGACAGAACGCGTCAGTGTCCCCAAAACCCTGTAGCCCATCCTCTCCTTCCCTCCATCTAACCGAGGAAGGTTCAACTCACTCTGCTCTTGGCCCAGGAGATGTAGGTCTCAAGGAAGTCCAACAGTTCCTCCAAGAAGGCCCATGTCTCCTGGCGGGGGCAAGCAGAGAGTGGAGATGCTGCACCCTCAGCCCACTCCATGTCCCATGTCCCCTCCGTGTCAGGATCAGGGCTGTCAGACCACCTCAGCCCAGCAGCAATGGGGCTGCAAGCCTCACCCCCCCAGCCCCTTGCCTGGGGTGCCATAAGGGGAGGGGGGCACCCATGGGTGCAGGGGACCCCCGGGGAAGAAGACAAGGCAGGAAGAGCAGAGGGCATCCCTGCGCAGAGGGAGGTCTTGGTGTGGGGGTCCAGGTCACATCCCCACCGGTGGCCCGGCAGCAGGGCAAGGCGAGCTCACGTTCTTGATGATGTTTGCTGTCTCCCTCTCCAGGAACTCCTGGGTTTTTTTGGCTTTGTCCAGCGCAGCTTTTGTCTGCGCCTGGGGTGAAAGGTGCTCTCAGCAGTGTGATGGGGCAAGTGGGGTCCCCGCATCTCCCCCACCCTGCCCGGCAGCAATCCCTGGGGCGCAGCGTCTCTGAGCTGTGGTGTCCCTAGCAGTCACACGCTGACAGTGCCCGAGTACCTCAGGTGGAGGGAGCCTGCGCTTCGCAGTGTCCCTGGCATGGGCCCCCCGCTCTGCCCCATGAGCAGCCCCTACAGTGCGTGCTCGGGGATTCCCACAGCAGCCACCAGCCCCCCGGACTGCAGGTTAGCCCCCACCATCTCCACTGCAGGACCTCAAGGGCACTTTGCGGGGTGCCCCAGATGGGGGAGCGCTCAGGAGGCCCCCTTGTGCCGCTTACCTCAAGCTGGGCAGCCCCGCTCTGCACCAAGTGGATGTTCTCCTTCAGGCTTTGCTGGGGATGGAGAGGTGGGGGTCAGAGGTGTGGACCCCACGGCTCAGCCAAGACCCTGCCAGCAGGCTCCGAGCGCTGGGGGAGCCCAAGCCAGCACCCTCAGGACCTTCCCCACCCTGGCATCGCTCACCAGCGGCCCAGAGAAGTTCATCTGCATCTCCTTGTCCAGCTCCCTCAGCTTGCGAGCATCAGTCTTCAGGTCCTCTTTCACATCCGCACCCTGGAGGAGCTGCAGTCAGCGGTGCCCCCAGCACGGGGTCCCTGCCCCACCACAGCCATCTGATGGGGGGCCGGGCTGGGGAAAACAGCTGGGCGGGGATGAAGGGCCTCGCCTCCCCCCAGCACCCAGGCAGGTCTGCGGAGGAGCCCCCACAGCCAGTGGCTTTGGGGACAGCGTGGCCATGGCCCCGGTGTGCCATGGTCTCTCACCGCTTTGTCTGCCAGCTGCTCCAGCTCTGCAGCCAGATCCAGGAGGCTTCCCTGGGTCACGTTCTGATCCAGCTGGAAAAGGCAGAGACAGAGCCGTGAGACTGGGGACACAGGGCTAACGGGGGGGCCGTATGCCATCCCTGTGGGGCAGAGTGGAGCCAGGGCCTCCCAGGTGGAGGAGTTGCCCCAAGGGGTGACATGGATGGCAGAGGACACCCTGGGAGCCTGCAGTGGGAATCCCACAGCAGAAAAGGGGAGGGGGCAATGGACCCCCTCAACATGCATCCAGACCCCCCTCATCCCAACACCAGCCTGCCCGCAGCCCACCTGCTCCAGGGTGAGGGTGAAGTTGGGGGGCTGCCCAGCCTGGCTGGCCTTCAGCAGCAAGTCTCTCTGGCGCTGGCTGAGCAGCGAGATGGGGCTCAGGGTGATGTTCATCTTCTCGAAGGCCGTGGACATCTCTCCTGTGTACTGCCGAGGCGAGGGGAGCCACTATGGGGCACAGTGCCAGCCCCTCGCTGCCCCCCCCAGCGCCAGCCTTGCGCCCCCAGCTCTGCTCCCCTGGACCCCCAGGTGACCCTGCGCTCACCTGGCTGATGTTCAAGAGCTCATCCAAGGACACGCTCTGGTCCAGGTGCAGCATTTGCCACAGGGCAGCATCTCGCTGGCACTGCCTGCAGGAGAGGGGCACGGCGCTGAAAAGGGGCAGGCGAGGGCCACCCCCTCCCAGGACCGTGTCCTCGCCCACGCAGGCAAGTCACACCTCGCTCCTTCCCTGGCATCGGTGCCTGCCCGCAGCCAGGGAAGGTAGGGCAAGCTGCCCCCATCCTGGGGAGCATCCAGGGGTACCAAGCAGCCATACCTCTGCCCAAAGACGCACCGCTGGAACTGGCACCCACCTGTACATCTCTGAGAAGTTTGCTGTGCCACCCTCCTGACCCAGCAGCTCCGACAGGTTGAAGCCAGGGATCAGGCCAGGGGTGTCCAGGAGCTGAGAGCAAGGGAAGAGATGGAGAAACTAGACACAGTGTAGGGCAGAACACCTGGGAAGAGCATTCCAAAGTGGCCAGTGCTGCCTCTTCTCCACCAGCAGCCCTCGGAAAGGCGGCGGTGGCTCCAGGCAGGGGTGTCTCCCCACGGGGAGCTCACCTGGAAGAGCTTCTGGCTGCGCCAGGACTCACAGATGAGCATGTAGCTGTTCCCCCCAAGCACGAAGGTGATCAGCACCAGCAGCATCAGCAGCCAGGAGAAGATGAAGCTGAAGCCGACCCCTCTGCCAGAACAGAGATGCCATCAGCACCCGGGGCCCTGTGCCCCGGCATCGGTGCTAGCATTGCTTCCAGCTCAGCAAGCCTGAAGCCTGCACACCCCTTGCCCTCCTGCCAGTGCCAGGAAGCACCACCATTCCCACAAGCACATCTCCAGCAAGAGGTGAACGGGCTCCGCTCGAACACCTTCCGCTGGCACCATGTTTTACCCTTGCGTTTACCACCTGCGTGGTGAGTTGCCATGGGGCAGGCCATTAAGTCGCAGTAATTTGATGATTTAGGAGCTTGAGCATCCCCAGGCCAGCCCTGCGCACCCATCCCACCGCTCCCACACGCGTCCTCGGCAGCCGAGGGAGCCTCACGCCATGAAGAAGTTCCCGCCGGCGTTGGAGAGGCTGGTGCGCTGCGTGGGCAGCACGCTTTCCTTCAGCCCCAGGGGCCCCAGCAGCAGCCCGACAACGTTGCAGAGGATGACCAGCAGCACCATGCAGCACAGGAGGACACACACGCTCCACCTGGGGCAAGAGGAGTGGCAGGAGTCAGACAGCAGGACCTGGCACCCTGAGCAGCGCCTGGCATCCCACCAGCTGCCTTCGTGGGGAAGAAAAAGCCCTCAGGCGCCCCAGCAGGGAAGGGGCACGGGTGGCTGCAAGGCACAGTTCTGGGTACCCTGCACCCACAGCCCCAGCACCAAGCAAGCCCCCACCTCCAGCAACTGGAGGATCGAGAGCCTGAGCCTCTCTGGACAAGGGAGCCGGGCGATGCAGCAGCCCCTCGCCTACCTGAGCCTATCCAAGGAGATGGTCGGCTCCCTATACTCCTCCAGCACTGACACAACATTGCCCACGAAGGCCCCAACGCTCTCCTCCACGTCCAGGAGTGGCAGCTGCGCCTGCGAGCTCCTGATCTCCTGCCTGATGAGGCCCAGCTGGTCCTGAGTCTCTGCAGGGGGCGGGGACAGGTCGGCGCTTCAAGCTGCTGCCCGGGTCCTGCTTGTCTGGGGCAGGCGAGCCTGGGGCAGCGGGAACCCAGAGGGTGGGAAGGGGGCAGCTGTGGCCAAGGATGGAATCAGCATGATGGCACCTGGGGACAGCCAGGGCTGCAGGCAGCAGGGCAGCAGCAGGGGAGGTGTCCAGGCAGGGATGGGGTGAGAAGGGAGGAGGGAGCCCTGGAAGAGGGAGAATTCGGCACACGGGGCACAAAGCCCTGCTTACTTGTCACCACGTCTCGGGACTGCTCTTGCACCTTGGCAGGGATCGTGTCCAGCGTGCTGTTAACCTGCGTCCGGGGGGGGCACAGCGTACAGCTCAGGTCCCTGCCCACAGCCCAGGGCTGAGCAGCACATCCCCTCCGTCCCCAGATGCCAGTGGCACAGGACAGCCAGGCTCCCCGCAGCACTGTCCACCAGACCAGTGCCCAGGGGTGGTGGGGACAGTGGGCAGGCTCCAGCCAAGGCAGACCTCTGGCCATTCCTTCCCTCCATCTGACAGCAACTAACTCCCGGCGGGGCTCTTCCCATGCCACCCCTCCGCAGCACAGCCCCAGCAGCAGCAGGAGCACACAGCCCTGTGCCTGGCGGGGGGGCACCCCTTACCTTCTCTAAATCGGCTGTTACGTTGGAGCCAGACACATCACCCAGTGCCTCCAGCTGCTGCTCCACACTGGGGATCTGCGGGGAAGAGCCTGGGGTGAGGGGGCTGCGGGGGGCCCCTTGCCCCGCACCCTGCCCCTCCTCACCATGCTGAAGTTGGCGCTGAAGGCCAGGCCGTGCAGGGACACGCTGCCGCAGGGGTGGCCGCAGCGCTGCAGGGTCTGGTTGATGCCGTCCCGCAGGCTGGCCAGCCGCCGGCTGTAGTTGCTCTGCAGCTCCTCGAGGCGCAAGCGAGTGCTGGCAATGCTGCCGAAGGCGACCGCCAGCACCTCCATCCCTGGGGACACAGCGGGGGCTCGAGGCCTCATCCTGCCAGCGTGCCAGGGGTTTGTCCTCACCCAGCTGAGCCTTGGGGACCCATCCAAAAGTGCAATATAGGGGCATCCCCCCAAAGTCCCAGCATTTGCCCCAGGCTGGGGCTGGAGTGGCCAGATGGACCCCCCTCCCTGGGGACCTTACCCAAACCTGCTGGAGCCCCCCCAGGCATGCACCTGCTCCAGCGTCCCCCCAGATCCCCTCTGAGGCCCTGGCAGCCCCCCAGGGATGGGGCCGCTACCTTGCAAGAGGCTCTGGAGGGATGCCAGAGCCCCATCCGTGCTGCTCCTGATGCTCAAGACGATTACGCTGCCCAGGTTGGACCCGATGTCTGTGGAGATGGGAGAGATGGCGTCAACGATGGGACCCCCGGCAGCAGGATCAGGCTGCCCTGAGCAGCCCCAGGCTTGCAGGGGAGCTGCTGAAAATACTGACACACACACACACCCCCAGGACCCCATTCCACATGCACCCTCCAGGCAAGGTGGGCAGAGGGGACTCCCCTGCCCTGCCAACACCTTCATCACCCTCCCAGAGAAGAGCCTGAATGGGGGAAAGCAGCAGCTGGAGCAGAGCAGGAGCCTGGAGGAGCCCCCAGACCCACTCCCTTCAGATACACCATGAGAACCAGCCCAGTGGCCCCCAGGGTCAGTAACCATCTGCATGCAGCACCCCCAGCCACTCCCCAAGCACCCCCAGGGTGCCTCAGGCCCCCTCTGCCGCACACCCTCACCCTGGAGGCTGCGGTTGGCGTGGCCCAGCGGGACTTCGCTGCTGTCGATGATAAAATTGATTTGCTGCAGGGACAGATGTGGGGTGTCAGTGTGGGTGGGGACTCTTCCCCGCCTCCAGCCCCACTGTCTCCCTGTCCCAGGGGTGGCTCTTTGCCCCCCATCAGGCCCCCCAGCCAGGGCGGGAGGACCAGGCGTGCCTGGGGGATGGAGGCCAGGTAGATGCAGACGTTGTCCAGGGTGTTGTTGACGTTGGGGAAGGTGCCGCACACGGCCTGGGAGAGGCGGGTGTTGCTGACAAAGGCACAGACATCACCAGCCCTGCAAGGAAAGGGTGGCAGGGTCAGCGCACGGGGAGCTCGGGCCCGATGCTCTCCCCCAGGACCCTCTGAATCCACCCACACTGACCCCAGGCTGCAGGGTCCGGAGCACGCCGCTGAGCCCCCCTTCCAGAGCATCCCAGTGAGTGCCCCGCACGCAGCCAAGGGACCGGAGAGGAGGGACACGGGAAGCAGAGGCACGGGGAGCCCGGTGCTGGGTGCGCCCTCATTTCCCCACAGCAAAGCTGTCGGGAACGGTCTGCGCTGTGACAACGTGCAGCCCCCTGGGGCCAGCTTCGCACCGCCAATGCTTCCTCTCCTTTGTCCCGCCATGCTGGGATCTGCTCCTGCAAACAATGGCAGCTTCCGGGCACGGCAGCCAAGCGCCGGCATTTCCACCCGCCCTCGAGTCCCATCCGGAGCCTCCCAGCACTCACAGGAGGAGAGCAGAGACCAGCAGGAGGGAGGCCCAGAGCGCCCGGCGCCGGCAGCCCATCCGCCGGCCCTGCTTCTGGTACATGCGGCCCCCGCAGTTCCCGCAGCAGCGGCAGCAGCAGAAGCAGCATCCCACCAGGGGCACGAGGATGATGAAGAGGAGCCCGATGGCCATGCAGACCAGGAAACCCACTTCGTAGAGCAGCAGCTGGGAGAGGAAGAACAAGAGGCAGCAGAGTGCTGGCATCCCTGAAGGCCCCCCAGCTCTGAGGGTCCTGTCCAGACCCCCCACGGGGCACATCTCCCCTTGCTGCTGCCCAGCACCCGGGGCTCAGCCTTGGAGTAGCGCCTGCCGGCATCCCCTGGCTCACCGCCGTCTGGGGCTGACGGCTCCCTGCCCTGGCTGCCTGCTCACCTCCCGGACTTGCTCCCCGATGGCCTCCTCACTCTGGTTCTGCCCAAAATCTGCGATCAGTTCTGGGAGACAAGGAGCGGAGAGGGCCATGAGTGGGTGCTGCACCCTGGGGGCATGCTCCAGGAGGGCCCACACCCTGCTCACCCCAGAGAGGGGCTCCCAGCGCTGCTGCTCGAGTAGCTGTGAGTGCCGGGCACATTTCTCCCTTCCAGCTGTCCCTCCCCAGCCATCATGTCGCACAGCCCTTTTGCACCCGGGAAAAGCATTGCCACCTCCCTGGCTCTCAGGGGGCCAAGGAGCAATGGGGTCCTCGCCCCAGCGGGCACCAGGGGCAGGCTCAGGGGAGGATGCTCTGACAACCACCTCGGCTGCCCTCCTGCAGCCCAGCCCCAGGCAGATGCTCGACCATCACTGCCAGTGCTGGATGGGTGCTGGGGCAAAGTCCCCCCGCCACACTGTCTCTTTCATCCCCAGGACTCGCCCTGCCCGTGCCCCATGGCCTCATTACAAGCTGTGCCAGCACACAGCGCTGTGTGATTGTACCCCGGTGTCTGTGCAACACAAACAAGGCCACAAAGCCACTGCCTTGTTTGCCAGCCACACATTTGCCTGCAAGTTGCTGGCAAGCAGGGGTTGAGCCCGGCAAAGGAGGAAGCACGAGTGCCAGCAGCCAGAGTGGCAAACCCCTCCCCTACGTGGGCAGCACTCACCCCCGGAGCCATTGAGCAGCCGCAGGGTCCTGGCATCACCCATGCCAACCTGCAGCCACTTTGGGGCACAGCTGTGCCCCTCAGAGATTCGAAGGAGGGAGGGTGAGCGCTGGCAAGCAGGGTGGTGTGCAGGGGGTGCCTGCAGCTCTGCCCTGAGGGCCCTGGCACTGGGACACGCTGCCCTTGGTGGCCCTGAGCCGAGTCCTGCCTAAGCACACCTTGTCTGTCACCTGCAAGCACAGACGGCTGCAAGCCAGGAGAGGACCCCGCAAACTCACAGGCAGCGTGGGGTTTGCTCTGCACCTTTCGTTGGGGCCTGGGATGACGCTGCTCAGAGGGAGGACTCTGCAAGGTGGCACCACCACCAAAGCCTGTCCTGGGGCCCACCTGGGACTGCCCCACAGCTGTGATAGGACACGGGCAGCACACAGCTGGAATCCTCAAGGACCCCACTCCATTCCCCCCACCAGACCCCTCCTAACCCAGTACCCTGGCATCTAAATGCGGGGTGGACAGTCACCAGAGCTTGAGGGCTCAGGCTGACCCAGGACCCCACAGCTCTGAGCAGCCCTCCCACCCCATCACCAGTTCCCCATTGCCGTGCACCCACCTATGGGCAGGGCATTGGGCTGCACCAGCCGCAGGAAGCCATGCACCATTCCTACCAGGCCCGGCGTGCTGCTCCCCGGCGCCTCGGGGCCGGGGCTGTACAGGGGCTGCGAGATGTTCCCCAGCTCCATCACTGCAGCTCTGGTGGACACCTGGGCACAGAGAGAGGCTGTCAGTGTCGTTGGGGTGCAGGGCCACCCAGCCTGCCCTGCCTCCTGCCTCCGAGCAGGAAATGCAGGGAGAAAAAATCAGGTACCTGCCAGCTCCTGCCCAGAAGGAAAGAGCTGGGGAGAGCACCGGGGAGGGATGGGGAGTCCCGGGAGCAGTAGGTGGGGGGCCAGGCAAGAGATGCCCACAGGGGACCAAGGGGGCTGTGGGGGATGAAGCAGGGACGAAGCACTTACCCTGTCCTCTGGCACCTCCATGCGCCCACGCCTGCCGTGGGGCCCAGCCACACAGTGCCAGCACTGGGACTTTATGGTTTGTTTAAGTTTCAGCTTTGATTGCTGGAAAGCTGCTCGCCGGGGAAGGCGGCGGCGATGCTGGGATCTCCCCACCCTGCCCCTGCCACCTCCTGGCACCCGGCACCGCCTCTCCATACCTGCGCGTCAGGGTCACCACCAACCCATCCCAGCCCAGGCACTGGGGAGAAACCCCCCTCCTTGCCCCCCGCAGAGCTCCCGTGCCCTTTCTGGTTTCCTCCTGTCCCAACCCAGGAGCTGGGTGACCCGTGGTGATCCCGACAGCAGCCATCCCGCCTGCTCCACCCCAGCACCAGCTGCATCCCTTCGGGACGGGGTGCACTGGGCTGGCCACAGTTTGAGCACAAACCAGCTCTGGCCACAGAACCAGGTTTTGCATTTAAAAAACCCTCCCAAGCAGGGCATTGCAGCAAACCCGGCATCTTCCCCACTTACCCCGACCCCCCCCAAGCTGGGGGCAGCCTCAGGGGCCCCCAGGCGGGATTTTTCCTCCAAAGCTGGAGTTCTGCCAGCGCCTGTCCGGCTCCATCCCCCTCTCCGCGCCCGCCGAGGAGGCCCCCCACGCCGCGGGAGCCACGCGTGGTTCTACCCCTGCCACCGCCCCGTGGCCCTTAACCCCCGCCCCGCCGCCGGGGCTCCGGGAGCCGCAGCCGGGGCCAGGGTGGGGGGCCCGGGGGTCTCTCCCGCTTGTGCCGCGGACGCACCCGGTGGGCGCGGGGCGGCTGCCCCGGGGGTCGCGTCCCGGCGGGCGGCGGCGG